>CAXKVY010018493.1:0-40000 GCA_964058915.1 Tetropium fuscum
TATATATATATAGATCGATCTATATAGGTACCTATATATTTAATTATCTGCTTAAGTATAAGTAATCCAGGAATTACTTAGGACTTATCGAACATAGTTTCATTTTCAAAATGACATGCAAATAGCATTACTACTTAACTATAATATTGAAGGTAGATCAATTAAATATTAGGTAAAATGGTCTATCGTCAGCGTCGGAAGACTTATGCGCTACTGGGAAGCTAATGGTATACTTTTATCGATGCAAACTCCGCAGTCACTTTAAGACTGATATATTTCCTATGTAAGTAGGGAAGGCTAAAACCAATGAAAACGGAAAATCATTTAAAACTAGATAAATCACTCTTGAGCTCACTCACACTGTGAAGGTTCTTTTGTAATATATTATTTTTGCTTTGTTCTCATTCCATTGGCACCATTATTATATAGGATAGGTATATTAAAAGACATATTTACTTTATTCATTAATATCTTTTCATTTCATGAGCCATCTAAATCAATATTGTGCGAAAGATGCAGAAAAGCTATTGGGAAAATTATCAGCTCCGATCAAATCGATTTGGGCCGCGACTAGTAAAAAATGTTCCCTTAGGACTCGAGATTCCGCCAATTTTTCAAAATGGCCGCCGATAAATCTTCAAAATTTATCTCTGCACAATATAGATGTGATTATACTATTTAAAAATAAGTTGGGTATGGTGAATTGAAAAAAAATATTTCAATGGCATATGACCTTCTTTGATCTTGAAATAATTGATTTCAAAATAAAAAATGTCATATTGCATCATTTTCTTTCAAAAACAATCTTAAATGGCAGTGTAAGGCTATAGGCTTAAATATGCACCAAAAGTGCCTTGAGACATGTGGAAAAAAGACTATTTACTTTTTCTAAGTAAAATAGTCAGGTCAAAATAGCTTGAACTTGAGCACAATTTCAAAACTTGAACTATTTGTTTGGATGTATGCAACAAATTACTACTATGAGCATTTAATTTTATTAGAACTCTTTACTCAAGCTAGACGAGTTTTCGTTTTTTTTTCTGATGACCTTGTCTAACCATGACTGGCATCTGTAGTCGGCTGTAGTAGAGCTGTAGTCGGCGACATTATCATCTCATACTTTCGTACATTTTCTTACAGCCGCCACTCTCCAAGTGCCTCGCTCCAACCAAACTGGGCATAAAGAGCTCCATTTTGGTATCCATCTTTTGTCGGAAAGCACCCAACCCCAATTTTCAAGTGATGGATTTTTTTCGCTGGTCAATGCGCGGCCCCATACTTGATCCACTTGAAATGCCGCTCTCTTAAGGCACCCCACAAGGCAACCTTCAGTTGATGGTATCGTACTTATCGGTCTATCTCCATCACAAAAAAGTATTTTTCGTAATATATTGATGTCGGTGATATCAGTGCTGATGTCATACATAACAATAGCGATTTTTTCCAATGCTTATATGACATCATCAGGAATTTCTCTAGAACAGCTTTTACTTTCCAAGTATTTAAAAGCAGAAATGAACTGTTCCTGCCATGATAACCTTTAGCTCTTCATTTGCCTCTATTTGGAAAAAGTGAGGCGGAATCACAGCCCTTATAAGCATTGAAACCCCGCAGTGATACCGATTTATCAAGTTGCTAAATTTAAAGCTATGCTGTGTGCTGCAATATATTTTTGAGTTTTGCCTGAACCAAACAAAAACCACAACTCTTCTAGACCTAAACCTTTCAGGTCAAGGACAAAAGAGATTCCTATAACCAGGACATCCGTATCGGACATCTTACTAAAACAGATTTGGCTCCATTGACAACCTTACGTGAAGTATTAGTCTTTTACGTGAAGTATTCGTTCATCAGCCTCTTCTAATGTTGTACAAGATATTCTGTTTAACTCAGTTTCCTGCTATTGAAACAGTTGCCTGCTATTGAAAAATAAATAAGCCCATAACATCACGTCCATTAAGATTAATGAATTGCTACCTGAAGTCATTTTATCTTTAATGTTAGTGACACATACCCCAGTGTCCCCAGTAACCATACCCCAGTGGTGGGTAACCCACTATCCATGGACATTATATGTTTCTGCCAAATACTTAAATAATTCTTCTTTGTTCAAACTGTCTTTAAGGTATTTCTCCCCATTCGAGGGCAGCTTGTCTATGAGTGCAAAAAATATGATGATGATCATATTATAAAGATCATATTATAAAAGAACGTATAGTATAAGACAAACAGAAAGCATATAAATATTTACCTTTATTAATTGGTAGGTCATGTTGTCGTAGTCTCGAACCTCTTTATTCTCGAGTGGTATCTTTAAGGCTCATATTATCATATAAATCGCAAGCCACCTAAATTCTTCGTTCGGTAACATTTTTGGCAATGTTTTCTCTTATATGGTTTCAGATGATTTCTTAAATATACAGAAACTGTTTTGATCTGTGGTGCAGGCTTTAGCAAATGAACTAAAGCTGCGTCAGCAAATACCACTTCATCACATGAAGGCTCTGTAGTAGTAGATTGTCCGGATAAAGTTACATTTTCCAACAACGATGGTGGCAGATTTTGAATTTCATATTTGAAAAATTCCTCCAGATTAAGATAATATTTAAAATAATTTAGAAAATATTTGTACATCTGTTTTGAGAGCTGCAATCGTAGAGATAGTGGTAACTTTCTTTGGTTTGATGTAGATTATGTTGTTAACTCTTGGGATTTTGTCATAGAAAGATTTGGTGTTTGTGTTTATACGTTTAGCGATAAACTCATTTTGCATAGGTAGCCAGCCTTGTCTTCCAAACCGTATAAAATTTGTATTTCTTTCCCGTCCTTTACTTTTAAATATTTTGTTAAAATATTTCATTAAAGTTACTTCATTTGCAATAAAATGTAATCATGTCCTCTACTACTAATTTTGAAAAAAATAACTATTTTAATATTTTTCAGTTCCAGACAGCCAAGGTCACCGAAAATAAAACTACAAAAACTCGTCTAGCATGAGTAAAGAGTTTTACTGAAATTAAATTTTCATAGTAGTACTTTATTGCATATATCCATTTAGTTAAAATGTTGAAATTGTCCTCAAGTTTATGCTATTTTGACCGGATTATTTTACTTTAAAAATAAATAGTCATTTTCCACATGTTTCAAATATCTTTTTGTGCATATTTAAGACTATAACCTTACACTGCTATTTAATAATATTTTAAAGAAAATGATGCAGTATGACATTTTTTATCTTTAAATCAATTATCAAAAGGTCAAACAAGGTCATAAGCCTTTGAAATATTTTTTTTAATTCACCTTGCCCCAAATATATGGAAACGAGTATAATCCTGCCTATCGTGTGTAGATATAAATTTTGGTGATTTTTCGGGGGCCATTTTTTAAAATTTGAGGAATCTCGAGTACCAAGGGAAAATTTTTGGCTAGTCTCAGGCCAAATCGATATAACGACAAAACGACGCGGTATGCATTTATATGTTCCCTATAACGTGAACGCTACCGGCTGCGAAACGTAATACGCGGCAAAGCACTCCGTTGTCAGTAGACACAATTTCGTATCATTGAAGTATTTAGTTCATCAGAAGTTTGCTAGAGTGATCGGTAGGGCAGCAGGTAGAGCGTATGGCTAGCATTCTATAGGTATCAAGTTCGAAACCCGCAGCTTCTGTTATTTATTTTTAGTGTTTTACTTAATATCATATTTTAAGATACGTGTACATGGCATGTCTGCCCGGGAGGACTATTTTTAGAAAATATTGCTCGACTGTCTAGTTCAGTTCAGTTTTCTAACCTCATGATGCAATACATAAATTACAATAAGTAAATGAAAAAATGTAACATATAAATATATAAGTATGTTTAAATAAATAAAAATAATAGATATAAATAGAAAAAACATCATATACGCGTAATGTCAACTAAATTTTTGTGTCAACTAAATTTTTGTTACTTTCTGTGATAAAAGTTAAGGTATGATGGTTATATAGGTATAGCGATACAATTTTCGGTGTGGTTTTCCATATGTAAAATAGGTTTTTGTTTTTTAAATATATTTGCAATTTTTTTAAATCTTTTCCAATCTATTTGCTAATCTTTTCTATTTGACATTTTTTATAATCTAGTACATTCCATGTAACGTTGGTTTTGAAATTTTCAAATCGATTATAAAGATAGACCATGGTTTCAAATTATATAAGTAGTAAGCTTTAAATTGTTTGCTCGTAAAACTAAACTTGGTGCATCTATTTAAAAATATTATATAATTTGGGGCATACATTTAAAATAAACAATAATCTTATATATTTTTTTGGATTTTCTCGAGGGGAAATGATATTTTAATATTTAATATTTTAAAATATTTTGTTTTTGTTAAATAATGTCTTGTCATCTTTCACTGTTTTAAATTTGAAGGCGTACTCAAGTAGTACTGTATTTTTTTAATGGAGGCATCTACCACTCGCTGTATTAGGAGACTTTTGTTGGCTTTACAACTTTATTATATTGTTGTTTTTGGTTGAAGGTTTCAATGTCCAAATATATAGGGCGCTCTAGAAAGAGTTGCAATATCCATTATTTTCTTGTCAATGAAACTTTTGGATAATAGGTTTTGATTAATTTTTTTATCAGATTCTTTTTTGTTACATCTTGATCTGTGATAACTTCTCTCGAAGTGGTTTTAGGACCATTTGTCTACTGCGGAAAATATGGCAATTATACTGCGCGTCCCAATTTCGGTTATCGCTATTGAAATCTTAAAATTATTTTAGTATAGTTTCAAAAGTATTTGTTAACAGTTGATAATCATTAAAGACACTTCTTTCTTCAATTTTATTTACAAGTATAGAAATTTAATAGCAATAACAGAGTAATGAGAAAAACTAAAACTTAATACAATTCGATACAATGTCCTCCAAAATAATAGGTGTGCATTAATATCAAGTAGCCATTGTCACTTAATGTGACAGTTATTTATCCATTTTATCAGCACCTTTCATATGTAGTATGAATTTACGAAAGCATACCTAACTTATTATTTCCGATGAGATTATTTCATTTATTAAATGTTTAGTGTTTACTGATAAGTCACGTACCCGTTTCCACGGATTCCATCATTGGGATGGTATTCTGTTTTTAGACAACTCAAGAATTTGTCAGCATCTGACAGTCGACGTCCGAGAGTTTACCAAAATGCGAGAAATCGTACTTTATCTCAATATGTTCAACCGGTTGTTGCGTTCGGTGGTGGAGGTATCTTCTGTTGAGGAATGTCGATGGATATCTTTCATGGATCTATCACTGGCCCGCGATATAAAGAATAAATCATTTTGGGACCTATGTTGAATCATGACAATGCAGTTAGACGGCAAAATTTTATATTGCTGGATGACAATGCAAGCTCGATGGTTTCAGATGCGTTTGGCGCCGAAGAAATAAATCATCTCATTCCTCCCCTCTCTCTGGATCTTAATCCTATAGAACATGTATGGGACTTTTTTTACAGATACGACTAGATAACCATCACCCATAGCCTGTTCCTCGACTATAGCTTAGGGATATTTTACCAGTACTATGGCAGCAAATACCATACAGTAAGGTACATAGCTGCTATCGATGCTCATGTTGCGACTACACTCTTTTATTATTGTACCGAATTGTTTTAAATGTTGATATTATCTTAGCTTTACTACTTTACTAAATGGAACTTGAGATTTCCATAGCGATGACCGAAATTGGGACGCACTGTATAATTTCGTTATTATCGCAGTAGACCACTGTTTCCAAAACATAGATGCAGAAAGTGACACAAAAATTAATACAAATCCGTTATCCAAAAGTTTAGAGTCAATAGATTATAACGGATATTGCAACCCTTTATAAAGCACCCTGTATACTTTGAAATTAAAACTTTCAACAAAAATCAAGTAAATCTGTAATGTCAATACAAAATCCACCCACAATAAAGGTGAAAGGTAGATTCCGGTACATGCCTCCATACAACAAATACAGGGCTCCAAAGAAATACAAAAAATTCAATATCTATGCATTTTTGAGTATGTTAATCCGAAATTTAGTTTTAAACATGCACAGTTATTTAAAAACCGATTTAAAAATTTTATAAACCACGTTACCTTATGTTAAGTTATTAGTCTTACCATAGGTCTTACTTAAAATAGCAAATGCCTTCCGAGCAAAACAGAAGTTGCAAAAAAATGTCATGATGATACAAAGGTTGCGTCATTATAGATAGCCATCATATATCTCGCCTTTGATATCAACTTTTTCACAAAAATAAGTGTGTATAATAGCTATATAAAATCATGATTTCCATTCGCTAATATAGGTGTCCAAAACATAAAGCCTCAACTACTCTGCTGCCGACAGATTTTCTGATTGAGGCACTAAATTTAATAGAAAAGGTAAAGTACACTATCCACATTTTATATCATATTATAATTAGTTAGTTGGGAGCAGAAGTTATAAAAGTTATATATTGTAATGTCATATCAAAATTATTACAATTGTGGCCTGTTAAATTATTACAAAATCACAGTAATATTAACGTTAGTAGATTATTTTATTTACTTGAATTATATGATTTATATCAACTTATTAGGCAACCTGCACATAGTCGGTAAATCGAAAACTCTAATTATTAACCTATTGATTATTTCGGATTCCCTAATAATATATTCGGATATTCCCTAGTAATAGATTCATTTGTTTTTAATCTGAAGCAAGTATCAAAGCATTCTTTGGTTAAGTGTGATTTAAAAGTATTATTTTTCTAATTTCTCTTATGATCCCTTTATGTCTGATTGGCATTAGTTAACTGGGATAATATATACGTTTTGATTGATTCTGGCGATATATTATTTCCTTATATATTATTATTCCAATAATTTAATATCAGTGTTTGATGTACAGCTCCCCTTAAACTAGTTAAAGTTGCTAAGAAACCGGTGTCTCCCCTGTTGATGCTTAATATTAAATTTATGATTAAATTAAAGAAGAATTATTTTGTAAAATTTTAAAAACACAAAACTGTAGCTTCATATAACGAATATAAACACCTTCGTAATTTAGTTGACAGGTCCATTAGGGATGAAAAGATTTCAATTTATAGCAGATCCCAAAATCCCTTGGAAAAACTTAAAATATTTGAATGTTAATGAAACTAAAAATAATATCTCTGATTTAGATTGTCACTTATATTATATAACAAATTTGCCTCAGCCTTCAGAGTCTGCAGATATCAAAGCAATTTTAAATAAATATGATACAAAACTGCACGATTTGAATCATCAATTCGTCTTAAACACTATTCTACTCTTTACATTATGTTCTCTTGCCTTCTCTTTCTTTCAAAGTTGGCGGTCATAGATATAAACCATACGAATCAAATCAGTATGCACTGCACTAGTCAAATGTGTGTTGAAACAACTCGTCGAGATATATACAAACTTTCTCGTTCAAACTTTCTTTCATAATACATAACCTACAATTTGAATGTTAAATCATGAAGACTAGAAACAGGAGACTGAACGTGGTTTATGCAATGGGAGGTTTTTCGTCGGAAAAATGGTAGCTTACTGCGGGTGACCATAAGTGCACTGAAAGTAAGGAAAAAGTGAATTCAACCGAAAGATAACCAAATTCTGTCAGTTTTGAATTGGTGCAAGGCCTCTGCGGATACGGCGCTATTCAAAATAAATCTATCAGTTGATCGATATTATTCTCGCTTGAGTTACGATGTACGAAATCGTGACTTCTCTTTCTATTTTTCGTACAGCTTACAACAACGGCAGTCGGATATATCAACACACAGGGGCGGATTCAGCCTAATTTAAAAGGGGGGGAGGGATGAGGGCCATACGAGCCGGAGCCGAGGTAGTAGCGCCGCAGTCGTAGTTTTTTTTTCGAATTCAAGGTCATTGTGATTAAAGCGTATGCCGATAGCAGTAGATTCACCATACCATTCAGCATACAACATAAAATAATAAACTATTAATACTTAATGACTAATAACATACATTTTATTAATGTTTAATGAAAAATATTTTCGGACGGCTGAACAACTGTGAACAGTTACATATAATGGACTTCTTTTTGTTGTTTATTATTTTTTAACGAAGAACACTCGAACAGCGTATGTTGTAGATTGAGAATAATTTAGTAACGTAACCGCCAACTTTAAAGATGTAAAGAGTAGTCGCACAGAAAAAAACATATTTAGTAAGATAGACGAAAGGTTGTGATAAACGTAAGCTGCCACTGTAGTCTTCTCCTACTTAAGTAACCATTTTACGATATATTAAACACATGTAATTCAGAATACACGCTCCAGAAAATACAAGAGAGTTGTATAAGATATTCCTTTAATTTACGTAAATTTGATCATTTATTTTCCATTTTTCCGTTCTGTAAATGGCTATATTTAGGTGACAGGTTTATTTATCACATCTCGTGTCACGTCTATGAGATAAGTACTTTTTACCATGGTATGAGTTTAATAAGTTGATTCGGGGTTGTGATATCCATGATCTGTCTACTCGACATGGTATGTATTCTGTACCTAAACATAATACAGCTTTATTTGAGTAAAATTTTTAGTATTCCAGATAATATTAAGTCCGCCCGCTTCTAGTTTGTCTGTATACTATTATGCCAATATTGGTCTCTCCTTTCTTTGACATAACTTTTTTTATTCTAAGATGTCCTACTATTTGACTAGATTTATGTTTGATTATTTTGTATATCTGATACTCATATCAAAATATATTAGTACTCAAATTGGAATATTTTATTTAAACAACAAAATAACCAATACAAATAAGATTAGTATTCTAAACACTAGTAAAATAAGAGTAGTATTCTAAATACAAGACGCAAACATTCAACAGGTAAAGATGATTAATTATTAATCAAAATTTTCGTCGTTTTCACCCTTCCTTGTGCTTTTTAAATTTCTATGGATGATACTCTTCTGGTGTATGTCTTAGTAAAAACACCAATGCTTAATTTTTCTTATAGGGGATTTTTGTTGTTTCCGTATAAGGTTTCTTAATTTCAGCTGGCCTTTTATTGCCATTCAACTTTATTGCCTAAAATGTTTCTTGTTGATAACTTGTTTTATAGTAAACATTTGGCAAACCAGTGCTATCACTTCCCTCCACCCGTATTATTTTAATACTGTTCCAAAATACTTTGTCTCCGTTTGTACTTACATTCAGATTTATATAAGAACTTGACATAGATTTCCAGTCCAACACATCGCTATGCTTAATATAATTTACAACATACGGCTTTCCTGTTTTCTTAGCCAGCTTTATGATCATTGGAATTTGTTCAGGGACATAAATGAGACCACTGTGTAAAACTCTTTTTTTCGAAGATTCTATACATGCGTACATATAATCTCCCTCGTTTTGGGTGATGTGTCCTACGATCAAGAAGTTGATTTCTGTATACTTTTAATATCGCTATATTGAACTACATTTACTAACAGTATTTAACTAGAAGGCTGCTTACGTGGAAGAGCGGCATTTTTCCCAACGGCGCGCGGCGGCGACGCGACGCTAGTAATTTACATTATTTTTGGTATTTATGCTATTGAGAATAATGGCAATATTTTATTATCATATTATTATATGTTCGCGCACAAACCAAAATTATATCCTATTTCACGCCTAATATTTCTAATATATATACTATATATACTATATATACTATGTAATAATATCGGTCATGGGTCGTTGTTATAGTTTATACTATTAGTAAAACGCAAAAGTTATTAGGATATTTTTGTACAAGTAAAACATAAATATATGTCTTTCCATAATATGTATTAACTTAATCAAATTGAAACACATATCGCCAGCATCAATTTTCCCCGCAAGCTGTTTCACTTATATTGCCAAACAGAACCCCTAGCATAGTATGCTTGCTTTAGTGAAGCAATCCATTTCTTTTATGCAAAATCCCCAGAATAAAAAAATAGCCTACACTCAATCAAACAGCGACATCAGTCACATGCGAACGTGTACCATATTAAACAATAACTACGATCGATTTTTCAGAGGAGTTAACTAATGAGAGCTTAAAGGGAGATAAGTATTGTAATAAAGCTATTATATAGAGGCGGAATTAGATATTATTTCAATAAAGTGTCATGAACTAACTTTTTGGTTCAATATCAATAACATGTTTTTATAGATACCCTTCTTGCATGCTTTAACAAATGAAAACAAAATTAATGCACCATTTTATTAAACTTATTTTAATTTCAATCATAATTAAATAATATTAATAAACATAAAAATTACACGTTAAATATTATCATAAAATTTTTATGATAATATTTAGTTAAATAAATAAAACAAAAAATAAGATAAAATAAAAAAAAAACCAAACAACAGATTTTATGGATTCTCTGCTGTGTTAATATCGTGTCTCTCCTTTACTGCGAATTAATACATCATTCATGTACCTTGACATGCTAGATATTAAATTTTCAATAATAGCCCAGGCATTATTTTCCAATTCTGCAAAAACTGCATCCACTCGTCATTCTGGTTAACAGGTGCGGGTGGACGACTTGATCTTTCACTTAACAGCATCCCATAGATGCTCTGTGAGATTTAAATCGTAATTGAGAGGTGGCCATTCCATTAACGGGATAGCAATAGCATTCAACTAGTCGATAACCTGTCTAGCCACGTGGTGAAGAGGATTATGTTGCATGAATAAACAATTGGGTCTCACAAAAAGAACGAATGGCATTACATGGTCAACTATGATTTTTTCCAGTTAATTATCCGCATTCATAGACCTAACACGTATAGTGACTAACTCTATGCATCCTTTGAAGCGGGTTTCTACGCAAAACATTAGAGAACCTCAACCAAACGGTACCTTTGAAACGATATTACTTGCATATAACTTGCAACTCTCCCTCCTAACCTTCGCCAAACACCATCATGTCCATCAGGAGAATTGAGACTAATCCTCATTTTATCTGATAATTAAACATTCTTCCAATCATTAACAGTCGAATGTTGATAATTTCTCGCAAGACGCAATCCTCGAATTTTGTGTTAATTACAAATTACAGACTGCAAGTAAAGATGGCTAAAAGTAATTATTATGGTTACATTAATAAAAATGCAAATATGCCTAATTTTATTATTTTTATTTTATTAATAATAAATGGAGTAAAATAAATAAAAACAGGCTATGCAATAAAAAAACTGTAAAAGCCAATCTAGATCCAGATGTAGAAGGAAAGAATAAATACTTTATAAATACACCCAAAAATAAAACAAGAAAATTGTATTCAGAGAGTAGTAACCACACAGATTATCTCTCACATACAAATACAAACCCTGACACTCCGCACCAAATATTTGAATTCAATAACATTAGTATAAATGCATTCCGAGATGTAATGAATAAAATGAAAAATAAAAATACTGAAGATCATTGTAACCAGCGGCGACTGGTTACATTTTTATTTGGGAGGGCGTTTGGGGTTTTCTGATACCATTTCGTTGTGCTTGCAAATATTTTCTGCATACGCACTACTTAAACTAGAAGCGATATTAGTTGTGCCCAGTACCTGAAAGCATATTATTCATATGCTTGGTCGATTTCTCGTGTTTTTATCGTATTATTCGTCGAAATGCTTCAAATCACGTAGATACATCTTCTTTTGTCCACTTATCATCGCCACCGAACAGTAAACAAACAAAAGAAAAAACCCATTTGTCTCTTCGCATCCGCACAACCATAATGTAGTTGCATAAATATTTACGTCAAACTTTCGCCTAAACCTTCCTCGATTTTTATAACCGGGTTGCACTTGACTTAAATTCAATATGTGTTGGTTTTTTAAATGTTTACCTAGTCCGCCAAATTCAAACTAATGATTAAATTCATGAGGTTACACACTATGATTTAATATTACAATATTACCAAACAAGAGAACCGGCGCTTGTACGTCAACTGTGTGAGTGGTGAAGTACGACTGTAGGCGACGGGCGAGGGCTCATATCAAGCTAGCCCGCAATCCCATTTAAAACGCATGATAGAAACGTGCCGTTTCTATGGCAATCGACTATTTGCTACGAGAACCTTGGCGGGCGGTCAGTGAACGCCCCGCCAGCGCGCCAGCTGTATACCGTTCAGCCTCTCTAGCCGCCCGCCAAATTGACCTATGGAGTAAAACTTCATAGTCCGTGCGTGTGGGAGCTGAACGCAAATGTAAATATTGTAAATAAGATAGTAAATATAAGTATATTCGATGTTAATTTAAGTAAGTGTTTTATTTAATTGTTTTGAATTTGAGGAAAAAAGTAATTAATTGCATTACATGCAATTAGATTTACTTGCATTGTCATTTGCCCAGGGAAGGTAGCGCCCCGCAGTCTTCCCTCACTAGCTGCCGCTGATTATGACATAACGATAAATATAATAAAGGGTATTAAAAATATAATAATTACTAGTCTATTTAACCAGTACATAAGATCTAGCATTTATCGAGACGTTGTGAAAGTGGCAGAGGTGATTCCAAATTCCTATACATAAGGCGGTTCCGTAAAGTAACAATAACTAACTATAGGCTAATATCCCTGTTAGCCTATAGTTGAACTTATTATATCAAACCCTGAACTTATTATATCAAAAAATATGTCGAACCCCACCAAAAAAACTAAATAACAACATTTTGGTTTTAGAAAATATTTGATTACAAATAATGCAATTTCTCATTTATCAAGTAGAATTGTGGAAGCGAATGAAAATAGAGAATATGTTGAAGTCACTTTTTGTGACCTCCAAAAGACATTGTCTGTGTCTCTGTTAATGTATTTTGAAGGTCACTGTATTCGTTTTGAGAAATAAAATATTATAAATTCAATATACATAGCTGTAATCTGAAAAGATATTTTTTAAATAATAGACAGCAATACTCAAGTCCAAACAATATAAACTCAACATCGCAGTATGCCAGGACTGGGGTACCGCAAGGATCAGTATTGGGACTAATCCTGTTTTTAATTTATGTAAACGACTTAAACAGAGCCATGCATGAAGTAGACCTGGTGCTTTTTACAGACAATACTACAATCCTGTCATCGGAGAGTAAATTGGATGTTCTCAAAGGGCGCTTTAGTCAGGAAAGGTTAAAATCTGTTAAGCGGTTCTCATGAAACAGCCTGTCATTTGCAACAGCCTGACTTTCAAAATCCATAAAAAGAGAAGGTTCTTGGCATATACCGGGATCCAAATTTAAGCTGGTTTCACCAATATTTAGCAAAATATCTATTAAGAAACTATTCATAATAAATTTAACAAATATTGTACCATTTAAAATTATATTAACCGCCTATCATTCCATAATAATATCCGATCTTATGATTTATTAAATGCTTCACAAGCTGCCAGAATCTTTAGAACTTTAGAATCTTTAAAACAAAGAGAAGCGTGGAGAGCCTACTGTGAGGAAATTCTCACAGGCTGCCAGGCTATGTAAAATTCTTGCTAAGGACAAAAAACCATGATATAGGTATACCTAAAAGGGATTATGGCACCAGGACCAACAACCTTTGCTAAAGCCTAGAACTGCTCATGCAAACTCACTTCCCTAAATATGTCACAACATATCGAAGGGAATGGCCAAATGAAGTCGACACCAACAGATTTGGATTGGAGAACCGGCAACCAAATAGTAAGTGAAGACAGAACCAAGTGGGCAATACAGAGCTTCTCCCCATTTAAATCGGTGGGCATTGACGGCATAACTCCAAGTATGACCACAACGTAAATATCTTCGCCAAAATCATCTAATAATCAACAATACGTAATTTTCAGGTATTATCCATAATTTATCAATAATTCAATCTATTTGATACAATTATTTGATTGGTATTTGATTACAATTATTTATATGTATCAATTGGCTAAAATCAGTGTGATATAGTAAGTTTATTATTGCGGATAAAAAATTTGGGACTGGGCAGGAAGCGGACGCACGAACACATTGTAAATATCTGTATCCATTTTCATTATGTGATAAGATGAATTATTTTAAGTAACCTGTGAGATCGTTGCTAGGTAACAAAACAAGTTTGTTGAATCTGACATTTAGGCGATACACGATGCCATTAATTGTACATATAATCAAATTGTGTTTATTTTACAAAAATGTCTGATAGTGAATTTGAATGTACGCCACCAGAAGTGCGGGTAGCTGCAGAGAGAGCTACTGAAGGAATAATTCCTGAAAAAAGCAGGGAGAGGTATGAAAACACCTATGAACTATACAGTAAATGGTGCGTGGCTAAAGGTGTGCAGCATACCTCTGAGACGGTACTTCTTGCTTATTTTTGTGAAATAAGCAAACAAAGTAAAGCCTTCACATTATGGTCAAGATATTCGATGTTGCGAGCAGTATTAAACTTTAGGCATAATGTTGATATTAGTAATTACGCAAAATTGAAGGCATTTTTGAAAAGGAAGAATGTGGGATATCAAGCTAAAATGTCAAGTGTTTTTTCTGAAGCAGACATCGATACATTTTTAAACAATGCCCCGATAGAATATCTTCCTCAAAAGGTAATTTTAATTTATTTAGTGCATATTAAATATATGTTATATTAAATTTTTTTAGGTTGCTTTAATTATTGGCATTTCCGGAGCCTGTAGGTGCGATGAACTTTTAAAAATGAAAATAAGTGACCTGAATATTTTAGAAAATCGAATTATAATAGTGATTCCTGTCACAAAAACCTACTCTTCCCGTACATTTGTAATTACAAAATCGGAATGGATAAATATAATAAAGCAATACTGTGACCTTCGTAATAACATTGACTCTGATAGATTTTTTTTACAAATAAGATTTGGTAAAATTACACGACAGCCTTTTGGGCATAATGCTATAGGAAGTTTTCCCAAAAAAATAGCAACTTATTTAAAGCTGGAAAATGTTAACAGGTTTACAGGACATTGTTTTAGACGTACTTCAGCAACATTATTAGCAAATACAGGTGGAGACATCCTACAGTTGAAAAAGTTGGGGGGTTGGAAATCCAACACCGTAGCAGAGGGTTATGTGGAGAATTCATTACATGGACAAATAAAAATTGCTAATATGTTGTCTCATGTAGAAAATCCAGAAACGTCGGCGTCTTCATCTATTTCTAAAACTCATAATTTTGAGCAACACGGTCTTACTTTAACCGTTAATAGTAATCATAATTCCAATGTAACTATTAATATTTATAATTCCAAATAGTTTTCTTTTTGTTATTGTTGTTGTTTCTGAATTAAATAAATGTTGAGTGGATTCTATTCTTTCTAAACCATCTTTTAATCAAAAATGACATTGACATTTCCAGGTAAGAAAAGTGACAGATGCTAGCCGGGAAAGTACTTTCTAGCTGGGAAAGTAAAGTAAGTAATAAGTCGCTTCCCGATTACTTCAAAGGTTAGAAATCCATAAATTACTAACCGATTGTGAGTAAAATATATTTCGTAAATTTAATTATGTGAAGGCAGCAGGTATTATGGAAAATATATTCCTACGTTTTATATGGATAACGGCTAATGGCGTAATCAAGAGCGGTATTTAATTATATTGTAATTGGCTGAAATAAATAATTGAGTGTTTATTCAAATGTCAATGCTCCTGCCACGAAAGTTATACGCGGCATAATTATATGGTAAAATAGCTCCTTTTAATAATTAAGATCATATAAATTTTTTATTAGTTGTATAAATTTTGTTAGTTTCTCCATGAAAAAAAATACATCATGATCAGCACAATCTTCGGTCACGCAGTACTTGAGCAATGTTGAGATTTTCTTTCTTTCTCACGATGGAAATCCACTTTCCTCATTTTGGAAACAATAGAATATATACTGGCTTTATGTATTTTTTATGTATTTTTAAATCTAATATTACAACATATTCAAGTGCGGATGATCGTGTGCCGCCCAGGCCATACGTGAAATGTTTTGTTCGTTGTGTATTGTATTGCTCTGTATTGTATTGATTCATACCATATGTGTTTTATATAAAATAATTTCTTCTTGACTTGTGTAAACCTTCTACTTAATACCACAAAAAAACTGACAATCAAAAAAGAATAACTGTTCAATCCGTTTAATTCCCGTTATAAACCATGCCTTCCTGCGTACATAAATATATGGTTACAGGTCAGCCTGTAACCATAGATGAAATTTTTTTTACGTCTCTACATGGTTCCCGAAGCGAAAGGCTTAAATTTGCTCAGGATTATGTTATCAAATGGTATAGCAACATGAACTCCAAATTTCTCTTTATTTAATATTCGATATTGGACTATTTATATTTGACTGTAAAATTAATTTACAGTCAAATTACAGTCAAATTAAGTTTTAAGGTACAAATGAGAATCTACTAAAAGGAAAATCAGTTTTCTCAGCTGTCGTAGTAATAATAATCTGTCTACACGATTATTAAAAAATAATATATCCAGGATGTATGTTCCTAATGAATCGAAATTCATTAGTCACTGCATGGATAATAATTCCATTATTCAGTGGTTCTTGCTAATGAGAAACAAGCAACAATCTTCACCGATAAGCCAAATTATTCGTTCAGGCCAGAAATTGTTATTTTCCTTCGCTTTTCTTCCCCGATAATTACACAATGTATCGCTCATCGTCACCCGTCAAGGTTTATATTTTTAAAGAAACCTAAATAAAAGTTCATTAGAGAGGGGATCGCCCGTTGCTGTCACTTCGTTTTCCATACATACGCATCATAGACAGAGTCTAAAAAAATTGTATTTATTTATTTATTTCGGAATTTTGTACTGCTTTTGGTGTTGTTTTGAATACTCTGAGTATGTAATAATAAAAGAGGATGTATAACGTGGTTACAATATGCAATCACTATTCGTCAAAGGGTTAAGAGCATTCTATTGACTTTTATGAGAAAAATTAAAACGTTTTTTAAAAAAAATATTTTTTAACAGATCAAAATGACCAACTTTGCCCCATATCTTATTTATTTAATATATATATATATATATATATATATATATATATATATATATATATATATATATATATATATATATATATATATATATATATATATATATATATATATATATATATATACACGAATAATAAGGAAGATAAACTTACCAGTTCTATATCTGGACATACACACGGAAACGAACCATTTAGAAGTTGTACAAGTTCTTTCACCTTCATTGAGGATCTTCAGAGTGATGTACGACCTGTTTTATTGATCATTTGTACTTGAATTTAAAATATTAATACTCCAACACTTGCAGTGACGTTTTATGACATTTTCCACTATTGACGTCGGTTATTTGTTGTATTTAAAATATTTTTATTTGTAATATTTAAGTCTTGTATTTATATACCGTTCGGTTTTCTCTTTTGCTCCTGAGATAGTTCCAGCTTCTCCTTTATAAAAGGATACATACTTTTCTTACTAAAGTATTCAGAACTTCAACAAATTCTTCGTAGGATTGGAAAACTTCCCCGAGTTTTATGTCTGTAATTTTTTCCATTTTTCTGCTAAACCAGAACTACATATGCCACAATCACCACATGAATTTAGAAATAAAACTAGGGTTAGGATATGTTCCTGACGGAATTTATATGTAATAAAGTAGCATTCCGCCCAAGCAATGGCTGAGATGAGCGAAGATATTAACGATTCCGCCGCGCCTGCTTAATATCTAAGTCTATCGGCGGAAAGCTTACTCTAAACGTAATGATTCCACCGGGCGGTGGAATTTTGCATTAATACATTTAATACCGCCGGCGGACATTTAGCCACACCGTATAATAAAAAATGTCATAACGTTAACGTATTTGAATATGGATGTTATGGCCCGACATCAACCCTTGTCCGGTATAATTAATGTAGCGTACGATTTATATTGTTTATTTATATATTGTTGGTTTCTTGATGTTCAGGCTCATGTTCACGATGATACTGCTTTCACGAAAGTACTCTCATGAGAGTCACGAAAGTCAGAGAGAAAGTTATATCATTAAAGTCTGATGTCTACACGTAAAACATTGTTGTGACAGTTGCAATAACTAGTAATATGGCGAACACTGGCCAATTGCAGCCGTAGCTATCAATATTGAAATTTTGCAATTCTTATATCATATTAATTGATCTGTAGACTCTCCAGAGGTCACAAGCGATATATCCTGTCATTCGAGAAGACAAAGAAATTAACCAATAGAGATTATGGATAAAACGAAGGCTCCGTTTGACGACACAGAACATAGGTATGAACAGAAGTCATAGAAGCAGTTTATCAAATGCTAATGATTACAGCGTTAGATTTCTCACGAATTGTGCAAAAAATAAAATTAAGAAAAGCTACTATACCATGCTGAGTGATAAACTCGCGATCATTTGAACAGGAAAACCTTTCAATCTATGACGCTTCAAAAAAATTTCTAGCATGGTAGTAATTTTCTATTATCTTCGAATTTTCCATGTAGAGAAAAAAATTTAAAGTTACTTCAGAGAAACTGGTATATTTTAGGATATCAGTAAAACTAAACAATAAATCGTCACTGTAATCAAATGGTTTTCTCATTCTATTCTGAAAAAAAAATCGCGATCTACAACTACAAAATTTCTAAGACACCGATTATGAGTCAATTCATACTGATTGGCAAAAAATTTACGCAATCACAAATTCTTGTTACCACCAAAATATTCTTCCGCTATTTTCAAAATTCATTAGTACTCTGTCTGTAACTTCACTTTCACCTGTAAAGTATTAACATATTGTAAAAAAATAAGAAATGAAGTGGATATTTAAAAAAATAATAATAATAATAAACGTAAAATTAAAAAAATGTGCGGTACTGGGCGGTTTGCACCCAGATTTGAATCCTTGGTACTAAACAGACAGAAGGAGTTATATAATGGTATAAAACCCACGTAAAACATAACTTTCTTTGTCGTATAGCGCCGCTATTTTTTTTTGATTTCTATGGAACTCGGATACGTTATGCTGTATCTTAATGTGGTACAAACGTAACTGTACGATTTGTTATTATTGATATATTATTTTTTATATTCTTTTGGAGCATCGCTGTGCGGGAATAATTTGACACAAAAATAATAGCCAACCTTCCCTTACCCATCAACTATTTTCTGCAAAATTTTATATTGTTTGGACGGTTCGTACTTGAGATACCCTCTTTATAAGAACGCGGCATCTGGACGGACGGAAATTTTGAAAGTTTTTTAAAATTTGATGACGAACACATAGTATAATTTTTTTTCTTTCGGGCGAAAATTGGCGATTTTATGGTTTTTACCGTTTAAATGCCATATAATGGCATATAAAAGATGAATGAAATTTATTTTTTGTTTGAAAGAGTATTCGAAGGCATTATGTATGGAAAATAATATCGGTCAAATGTCCACCTCGGCTTCGCTGGGTGGCGCGCATACGAGAAGTCCAATTTTCAATGACTCTGGCGCACAAATCGGGCTGTATTTCATCGATGGCGTGGCGTATGTTGACTTTGAGGGCATCAGTGTTTTGTGGTTGGTTTGCGTAGACCTGTGATTTAAGAAAACCCCACAAGAAATAGTCTAGTGGGGTTAAATCGCACGATCTCGGTGGCCAGTTGATGTCGCCTCCGCGCGATATAACCATTCCTCCGAAGCGCTCGTGCAGAAGATCCATTGTGGCGCGCGCTGTGTGGCTCGTAGCGCCGTCCTGCTGAAACCACATATCCTCGACATCCATATTGTCGATTTCATGCCAGAAAAAGTTCGTTATCATGGATCTGTATCGTTCGCCGTTTACCGTGATGGACACACCATCGTCGTTCTCGAAGAAATACGGCCCGATGATGCCTCCGGCCCAAAATCCACACCAAACAGTTACCTTTGCTGGGTGCATTGCGACCTGGTGGACCTCCTGTGGATTGTTCTCGGCCCAATAACGGCAATTCTGCTTGTTGACATTCCCATTTAACCAAAAATGTGCCTCATCGCTGAAGATGATTTTGCGACCAAAATCGGGGTCGACTTCCAACTGCTCTAAAGCCCAATCAGCGAAGATACGGCGCTGTCTATGGTCGTTTATTTTGAGCTCTTGTGTCAGCTGGATCTTGTACGGATGCATGCCCAAATCCAGATGCAAGATTCGGCGAAGTGAAGTTTCCGAAAGGCGGAGTTCCTGTGCGCGACGTGAAATTGACTGTCGCGGATTTTCACGCACACTATCGCGCACAGCGGCGACATGCTGGGCAGATCGGACGTTTCGACGACGCGTCGGTGTTGGCTGATTGTTCACCGAACCGGTTGCCTCGAATTTGTTAATCAAACGACGGATAGTCGACTCAGCAGGACGATCAATTGCACCGTAAAATTGGCGGAGCGCGCGGAACGTTGCTCGAACCGATGAATGATTTTCGTAATAAGTTTTAACGATTTGCACATGTTGCTCGCGGCTGAATTGGTTCATGGTGATTTGTGAAGATACACTGAATAATAACAACTACGTTTGCCAACTCTACCACAAACAACATGGCCGCCATGAGCTGTCAAAGATCGAGCGTCCCTATTGGCGGACCCTTTATATATATATATATATATATATATATATATATATATATATATATATATATATATATATATATATATATATATATATATATATATATATATATATATATATATATATATATATATATATTAGCTTTGAAATTCTTTGCTATTCATATTTATTTTGTGAAAAGTAATCTTGGGTTTGTAGCATTTCATTACATAGAAATAAGCAACTAGACGAATAAGAAAGAAAACACACTTACCAGTACTATATCTGGACACACATACGGAAATGAATCACTATGCATATGAAAACGAACCACTTAGAAGTTGTACAAGTTCTTTCACCTTTCTTGAGGATCTTCAGAGCAGTATACGATTTATTTCATTGATCATTCATACTTGAATTTAAATTACCAATACACCAACACTTGCAGTGACGTTTTATGACATTAGTTTTTGACGGAACTCATTCTTAGATTACCCAAACCTAGTCTACTATTTATATTTGTTCTATTTGAACATATTATATATAAAAGCATTAGGCATACAGTTATCCAGAAGATGTTAAACTTTAAAATGCATAAAATCTTGTTGAACCTATTGAAAAACAACTACTTTTTCCAACTATATGCGGGAAAATATTGAATTATATATACAATAGAGTTCTGAAGCATTCAAAGAGGGAGTGATACAGAAATTGCTTGCTTAGTCAAAACTAAAATCATTTGTTGGTTGTATGTATTAATTGTTTCTTCGAAAATTCTCGAAAAAAATCCAATTTTCACCCTGGATATATTTATTAGCTTTGAAATTCTTTGCTATTCATATTTATTTTGTGAAAAGTAATCTTGGGTTTGTAGCATTTCATTACATAGAAATAAGCAACTAGACGAATAAGAAAGAAAACACACTTACCAGTACTATATCTGGACACACATACGGAAATGAATCACTATGCATATGAAAACGAACCACTTAGAAGTTGTACAAGTTCTTTCACCTTTCTTGAGGATCTTCAGAGCAGTATACGATTTATTTCATTGATCATTCATACTTGAATTTAAATTACCAATACACCAACACTTGCAGTGACGTTTTATGACATTAGTTTTTGACGGAACTCATTCTTAGATTACACAAACCTAGTCTACTATTTATATTTGTTCTATTTGAACATATTATATATAAAAGCATTAGGCATACAGTTATCCAGAAGATGTTAAACTTTAAAATGCATAAAATCTTGTTGAACCTATTGAAAAACAACTACTTTTTCCAACTATATGCGGGAAAATATTGAATTATATATACAATAGAGTTCTGAAGCATTCAAAGAGGGAGTGATACAGAAATTGCTTGCTTAGTCAAAACTAAAATCATTTGTTGGTTGTATGTATTAATTGTTTCTTCGAAAATTCTCGAAAAAAATCCAATTTTCACCCTGGATATATTTATTAGCTTTGAAATTCTTTGCTATTCATATTTATTTTGTGAAAAGTAATCTTGGGTTTGTAGCATTTCATTACATAGAAATAAGCAACTAGACGAATAAGAAAGAAAACACACTTACCAGTACTATATCTGGACACACATACGGAAATGAATCACTATGCATATGAAAACGAACCACTTAGAAGTTGTACAAGTTCTTTCACCTTTCTTGAGGATCTTCAGAGCAGTATACGATTTATTTCATTGATCATTCATACTTGAATTTAAATTACCAATACACCAACACTTGCAGTGACGTTTTATGACATTAGTTTTTGACGGAACTCATTCTTAGATTACACAAACCTAGTCTACTATTTATATTTGTTCTATTTGAACATATTATATATAAAAGCATTAGGCATACAGTTATCCAGAAGATGTTAAACTTTAAAATGCATAAAATCTTGTTGAACCTATTGAAAAACAACTACTTTTTCCAACTATATGCGGGAAAATATTGAATTATATATACAATAGAGTTCTGAAGCATTCAAAGAGGGAGTGATACAGAAATTGCTTGCTTAGTCAAAACTAAAATCATTTGTTGGTTGTATGTATTAATTGTTTCTTCGAAAATTCTCGAAAAAAATCCAATTTTCACCCTGGATATATTTATTAGCTTTGAAATTCTTTGCTATTCATATTTATGAATAGCAAAGAATAAAAATAAAAATGAGTTCCGTCAAAAACTAATGTCATAAAACGTCACTGCAAGTGTTGGTGTATTGGTAATTTAAATTCAAGTATGAATGATCAATGAAATAAATCGTATACTGCTCTGAAGATCCTCAAGAAAGGTGAAAGAACTTGTACAACTTCTAAGTGGTTCGTTTTCATATGCATAGTGATTCATTTCCGTATGTGTGTCCAGATATAGTACTGGTAAGTGTGTTTTCTTTCTTATTCGTCTAGTTGCTTATTTCTATGTAATGAAATGCTACAAACCCAAGATTACTTTTCACAAAATAAATATGAATAGCAAAGAATTTCAAAGCTAATAAATATATCCAGGGTGAAAATTGGATTTTTTTCGAGAATTTTCGAAGAAACAATTAATACATACAACCAACAAATGATTTTAGTTTTGACTAAGCAAGCAATTTCTGTATCACTCCCTCTTTGAATGCTTCAGAACTCTATTGTATATATAATTCAATATTTTCCCGCATATAGTTGGAAAAAGTAGTTGTTTTTCAATAGGTTCAACAAGATTTTATGCATTTTAAAGTTTAACATCTTCTGGATAACTGTATGCCTAATGCTTTTATATATAATATGTTCAAATAGAACAAATATAAATAGTAGACTAGGTTTGTGTAATCTAAGAATGAGTTCCGTCAAAAACTAATGTCATAAAACGTCACTGCAAGTGTTGGTGTATTGGTAATTTAAATTCAAGTATGAATGATCAATGAAATAAATCGTATACTGCTCTGAAGATCCTCAAGAAAGGTGAAAGAACTTGTACAACTTCTAAGTGGTTCGTTTTCATATGCATAGTGATTCATTTCCGTATGTGTGTCCAGATATAGTACTGGTAAGTGTGTTTTCTTTCTTATTCGTCTAGTTGCTTATTTCTATGTAATGAAATGCTACAAACCCAAGATTACTTTTCACAAAATAAATATGAATAGCAAAGAATTTCAAAGCTAATAAATATATCCAGGGTGAAAATTGGATTTTTTTCGAGAATTTTCGAAGAAACAATTAATACATACAACCAACAAATGATTTTAGTTTTGACTAAGCAAGCAATTTCTGTATCACTCCCTCTTTGAATGCTTCAGAACTCTATTGTATATATAATTCAATATTTTCCCGCATATAGTTGAAAAAGTAGTTGTTTTTCAATAGGTTCAACAAGATTTTATGCATTTTAAAGTTTAACATCTTCTGGATAACTGTATGCCTAATGCTTTTATATATAATATGTTCAAATAGAACAAATATAAATAGTAGACTAGGTTTGTGTAATCTAAGAATGAGTTCCGTCAAAAACTAATGTCATAAAACGTCACTGCAAGTGTTGGTGTATTGGTAATTTAAATTCAAGTATGAATGATCAATGAAATAAATCGTATACTGCTCTGAAGATCCTCAAGAAAGGTGAAAGAACTTGTACAACTTCTAAGTGGTTCGTTTTCATATGCATAGTGATTCATTTCCGTATGTGTGTCCAGATATAGTACTGGTAAGTGTGTTTTCTTTCTTATTCGTCTAGTTGCTTATTTCTATGTAATGAAATGCTACAAACCCAAGATTACTTTTCACAAAATAAATATGAATAGCAAAGAATTTCAAAGCTAATAAATATATCCAGGGTGAAAATTGGATTTTTTTCGAGAATTTTCGAAGAAACAATTAATACATACAACCAACAAATGATTTTAGTTTTGACTAAGCAAGCAATTTCTGTATCACTCCCTCTTTGAATGCTTCAGAACTCTATTGTATATATAATTCAATATTTTCCCGCATATAGTTGGAAAAAGTAGTTGTTTTTCAATAGGTTCAACAAGATTTTATGCATTTTAAAGTTTAACATCTTCTGGATAACTGTATGCCTAATGCTTTTATATATAATATGTTCAAATAGAACAAATATAAATAGTAGACTAGGTTTGTGTAATCTAAGAATGAGTTCCGTCAAAAACTAATGTCATAAAACGTCACTGCAAGTGTTGGTGTATTGGTAATTTAAATTCAAGTATGAATGATCAATGAAATAAATCGTATACTGCTCTGAAGATCCTCAAGAAAGGTGAAAGAACTTGTACAACTTCTAAGTGGTTCGTTTTCATATGCATAGTGATTCATTTCCGTATGTGTGTCCAGATATAGTACTGGTAAGTGTGTTTTCTTTCTTATTCGTCTAGTTGCTTATTTCTATGTAATGAAATGCTACAAACCCAAGATTACTTTTCACAAAATATATATATATATATATATATATATATATATATATATATATATATATATATATATATATATATATATATATATATATATATATATATATATATATATATATATATATACATATATATATATATATATATATATATATATATATATATATATATATATATATATATATATATATATATATATATATATATATATATATATATATATATATATATATATATATATATATATATATATATATATATATATATATATATATATATATATCTTTGGTATATCTATTTATTTTTATATAATTTATCATGGGATGGTAGCAAATAAAGTGACTCTTAAAATCTTAACGTTTCGGCCCCCTTTTGGGTCTTTTTCAAAGATGATTTTATTTTAGGACATAATTGACATGTGCAAAATTGACCGTTTTAATTACTAAGGTTTTTTTTATTTTTAAGGTTACTAGACTGTTCGATTAGTATCATAGGGCTAGACTGTTCGATTAGTATCATAGGGAAGAGTATCATAAAAATCTTTATAACATAACTAAAATTAGAAAATAATAAAATATAAAATATGCATAAGTTCGTAGTGTTTCTAGATTGCTCCACCCTATGATACTAATCGAACAGTCTAGTAACTTTAAAAATTAATTAAATTAATTAAAGAAATGAAGTGGATATTTAAAAAAATAATAATAATAATAAACGTAAAATTAAAAAAATGTGCGGTACTGGGCGGTTTGCACCCAGATTTGAATCCTTGGTACTAAACAGACAGAAGGAGTTATATAATGGTATAAAACCCACGTAAAACATAACTTTCTTTGTCGTATAGCGCCGCTATTTTTTTTTGATTTCTATGGAACTCGGATACGTTATGCTGTATCTTAATGTGGTACAAACGTAACTGTACGATTTGTTATTATTGATATATTATTTTTTATATTCTTTTGGAGCATCGCTGTGCGGGAATAATTTGACACAAAAATAATAGCCAACCTTCCCTTACCCATCAACTATTTTCTGCAAAATTTTATATTGTTTGGACGGTTCGTACTTGAGATACCCTCTTTATAAGAACGCGGCATCTGGACGGACGGAAATTTTGAAAGTTTTTTAAAATTTGATGACGAACACATAGTATAATTTTTTTTCTTTCGGGCGAAAATTGGCGATTTTATGGTTTTTACCGTTTAAATGCCATATAATGGCATATAAAAGATGAATGAAATTTATTTTTTGTTTGAAAGAGTATTCGAAGGCATTATGTATGGAAAATAATATCGGTCAAATGTCCACCTCGGCTTCGCTGGGTGGCGCGCATACGAGAAGTCCAATTTTCAATGACTCTGGCGCACAAATCGGGCTGTATTTCATCGATGGCGTGGCGTATGTTGACTTTGAGGGCATCAGTGTTTTGTGGTTGGTTTGCGTAGACCTGTGATTTAAGAAAACCCCACAAGAAATAGTCTAGTGGGGTTAAATCGCACGATCTCGGTGGCCAGTTGATGTCGCCTCCGCGCGATATAACCATTCCTCCGAAGCGCTCGTGCAGAAGATCCATTGTGGCGCGCGCTGTGTGGCTCGTAGCGCCGTCCTGCTGAAACCACATATCCTCGACATCCATATTGTCGATTTCATGCCAGAAAAAGTTCGTTATCATGGATCTGTATCGTTCGCCGTTTACCGTGATGGACACACCATCGTCGTTCTCGAAGAAATACGGCCCGATGATGCCTCCGGCCCAAAATCCACACCAAACAGTTACCTTTGCTGGGTGCATTGCGACCTGGTGGACCTCCTGTGGATTGTTCTCGGCCCAATAACGGCAATTCTGCTTGTTGACATTCCCATTTAACCAAAAATGTGCCTCATCGCTGAAGATGATTTTGCGACCAAAATCGGGGTCGACTTCCAACTGCTCTAAAGCCCAATCAGCGAAGATACGGCGCTGTCTATGGTCGTTTATTTTGAGCTCTTGTGTCAGCTGGATCTTGTACGGATGCATGCCCAAATCCAGATGCAAGATTCGGCGAAGTGAAGTTTCCGAAAGGCGGAGTTCCTGTGCGCGACGTGAAATTGACTGTCGCGGATTTTCACGCACACTATCGCGCACAGCGGCGACATGCTGGGCAGATCGGACGTTTCGACGACGCGTCGGTGTTGGCTGATTGTTCACCGAACCGGTTGCCTCGAATTTGTTAATCAAACGACGGATAGTCGACTCAGCAGGACGATCAATTGCACCGTAAAATTGGCGGAGCGCGCGGAACGTTGCTCGAACCGATGAATGATTTTCGTAATAAGTTTTAACGATTTGCACATGTTGCTCGCGGCTGAATTGGTTCATGGTGATTTGTGAAGATACACTGAATAATAACAACTACGTTTGCCAACTCTACCACAAACAACATGGCCGCCATGAGCTGTCAAAGATCGAGCGTCCCTATTGGCGGACCCTTTATATATATATATATATATATATATATATATATATATATATATATATATATATATATATATATATATATATATATATATATATATATATATATATATATATATATATATATACATATATATATATATATATATATATATATATATATATATATATATATATATATATATATATATATATATATATATATATATATATATATATATATATATATATATATATATATATATCTTTGGTATATCTATTTATTTTTATATAATTTATCATGGGATGGTAGCAAATAAAGTGACTCTTAAAATCTTAACGTTTCGGCCCCCTTTTGGGTCTTTTTCAAAGATGATTTTATTTTAGGACATAATTGACATGTGCAAAATTGACCGTTTTAATTACTAAGGTTTTTTTTATTTTTAAGGTTACTAGACTGTTCGATTAGTATCATAGGGCTAGACTGTTCGATTAGTATCATAGGGAAGAGTATCATAAAAATCTTTATAACATAACTAAAATTAGAAAATAATAAAATATAAAATATGCATAAGTTCGTAGTGTTTCTAGATTGCTCCACCCTATGATACTAATCGAACAGTCTAGTAACTTTAAAAATTAATTAAAACTGTAGTTTATGCCTACTTTATGTCAACTATAATAAAATAAAATCATATTTTGATTTAATATAAATATAAAGTTAAACATAAATCCTATGTGAGGACATTGGAGTATATTGGAGTATAGTCTCTATGATTACATAAATATTATATGCCGCCGGAGTAGAACACATATTATAGCCGCTTTAAAAAAACGCCATGTGACACTTGTACCTGCAAAATTATGGTTAACTAACGGTTATATGACGTTTGAAAATAATTGAAAATAGTTCTACATCTAATTGAAAATAGCTTTTCACTAAAAATCTGGATTCCGTTATCCAACTCTAATGTGCATGTGAGTTTAATGGACTGGTAACGCCAACTGGCTAGATTTTTACACCAGAAGTGTCGATTAAGCTGATGGGGTGTGTTTTTATTTTATTTTTTCGAATGCGGACGTGACGTTTCAATAAGAAGTTCTAAACATCGCCCACACTTACACGTAATTTAAAATGTGGTGGAGAGCATTTTTGATACGAAATCACTGCCTATATGTAAGTAAATATTCACACGCAACCGACCAATAGTTGTACCCCATATCTAAAATAAAATAATTCATTGAAATATTGCGACCTTCATACGCATTTATATTAAAACTTGGCTTTCTGCACAGTAATTTATTAATTTGATAAAGAAAACAAATAATGGTGCTTAATTAGATTAATATTCTCCATTACCTGTTGTTGAATGCATGTGGCATATTGTGTTTTTTAGAACTATTGCTTCTTTGGAAGCTGAATATAAAAATGAAATCAATTTAATGACAAACTGGTTAATAATGGCAAATACTACTTCCAACGAACGGTCCCTTAAGCCCTGTATCCTAGCATCATGGGTTCGATTCTATCCAGTCTAATATTTTTATTCCGTGATAATGAATAATTTATTTCTAATACTTACCAGAAATTTTAATGCGCAAATAAACTAAGTAGTATTTCGATTGTATTGGGATATTTGAATTCGGTGCGAAACGAAAAATTAGAAAAAAAATGATTTAGGCTATATTTCGTGGGTTGCTAAAGGCAGCAATATAAACTTTACACAGAATTCCTTCATATGTATGCTTAAAAAGAAAAATTATACAAGTATAACTACGAGATGCGTGGACATATAAGTTTTTTTTAGAAAAAAATAATACAACATGGAGCCAAAATATCTGTTAAGGTTTTTAGAGAGAAATACCAGCTGTAAGCGTTTTAAAGTTATTCCATGAAAATTGTGTAGCGCATTATTGACGCTACATAATACGTACGCCGCGCCGGTCGCGGGCTGTGATCATGAGCAATAACAAACAACTTACTTTTACTTTTTACTTTTACTTACTTAGCTTTTGAAGGTGCGACGTTTTTTTTTTCTATGTTGGATATTTTTTAGTAAGTGAAAACGAAAACCGTAAGTATACTTTTAAATTAACGCGAATAGTTATTAGTATACCTAGGCTGCGAAATTTCTTTTCGCGTACCGAGATAAAAATTATTGCCGAAGCTGTCCCTGAGGCGAAATAATCTCGAGGTCGCTAAAAAATTTCGCGGCCATGGTATTTTTTTTTCATCTGTATGAATATCTGCAATTTTTTGTAACTGAAAAAACTATAGTTAGAATTTAGGTATAAATGACACCACGGTTTATAATATACTTATGGTGGCGTCAAAACTCAGCGTTTCTATGGAAATGATATAAAACACTGACGGTTCGCTCAGTGACAGGGTAACGGACCACGGGGTATACCACGGCGGCTAAATTTTTTTAGCAACCTCGAGATCCACCTCATCCCCTCGGCGGCAGGGGCGGCCTCGCAAATAATTTTACTGTACGTGAAAGGGAATTTTGCAGCCTAGGTATACAATTAACTATCGTATACGTAATACGTAACTGTTTATAGAGTTACTAATGAATGCAAGGCGTTGTGTCATCACTGGTAATGACGTGCTTCAAGTTTGTGATTGCACTGTCTGTGAGTAATTCCGTTAGTGATGACGCAACGCCCTTATTCATTAGTTACTCTATATTTACAGTTTAATAAAAAAACATGGATTTCCTGAAAAAAAATACTATTTGTATTGCAAAATAAAATCGGTATCATTCCTTTTCCGGAAAAACTAATTAGTTGCTACTTAGGGTATTTAGAAAAAGTGTTAATATTCTGCAAATTGTGATAAAAGCATGAAATTTCGTGTGCATGTTTATATGATAATTTTTTGCGATTTCACCCACAGTACACTGTAGGATCCGTAGGATCCAAAATAGCGGCTTTTCTTTATATAGGGCAGAGAAAATTTAGGCTTACTCGTTTTGATCGGATTTTACCGGTGTTGGTGTCATTTTTGAGTAACTTATGGCAACTAGGCAATAAAAGTAGTATTTCATTTTAAAAAAAACTACCTAGCTTAAAATAGAAAATAACGTTCCGTAGTACATTGGAAACATTTACAAGCATCTTGTTTTCTTCTTACAAGCAGGTATGCCCATATGTTAAGTAAAGAACTTGGTTTTAAAAAGCATTGCTTCCGAAAAAAAAGCAGTCAGTGGTCGCACTTTCCCCCATTTTGTGGGACAAGTACCACCACAGACTCTCTCGTATTAAAGTGACTGACTGAAGTAAGACCACTGACTTTCTCGTGTTAAAGTGTAATGTATACGTTTGGTTTATTTCGGGGTGTTTTTCAAGAACAGTTCCAAAAGAGTGAACTAAAACAATGACTACAATATACTTATTTAACTAGAAGATCCTACTCGTCATTATAACCACTAAATGATAATTGGAGTGATATTTATATAACCTATAGTGAGACCTAGAGTTGAAGCACTTACACCTTTCTAGTTTTTTGCGGGGTATGTGGTTTTTGGGGGGTAACTTGTTAAATAAGAATCAGTAGATAAAATGAAGTTACTAACACAATTAATACAAGCTTTAATATTATTCAAATAGATTAAGAGGAGGACTAGTTTTAGACTGAAGAGTGTTATTATACCTTTTTGAATTAAATATCCCATAAATTTGGCAGACTCCATATATTGGGACCAAAATCTACTCATCAACAGATGGGGTGAAACCAAGTTCATAAAAGTAGGTTTTGTTTAAATTTTGACAGACGCGCTAGTGTATCGCACACGATTGCCAATTTAAACTATTATAAAATCCCTGATGAAGTCCCTGATGAACATATTATCATGGTGTTACCTGTTCTATGTATCAGTCTTTGTAAATGTATACAAATGGTCTCACTTACCCCAAAAACGCACTTACCCCAACTGACCTTATGTTCGAAATCAATTTTTGCTTCCCGCATTAATTGTTCTACTAACCCCCACTAATCTCACACTTGATAAAATTTTATGAAATTATCTACAGACCTCAGACCCTTGTTTACTTTCTAATCTTTGTATATAAGTTCTGTTATTGTTCTTCTGGTACACTTTTATTCAAGAATTTATTTAAACTGAACCTTAAACTGTATCATAATTAAATTAGATAATTCACTAAAGAAAAATTATAACAGCGAAAAGAATGGTGGATTTCTTTAGTGGGAAGAAAGTAGAAAATTGGACGAATGTAATTTCTAAAAAAAAATGTAGTTTCAGTTACATCATTGAATCATTAAGTTCAGAAATATTTTTTTAAGGTTATAAAATTGTTCATGTACATATTTGTGTTCATGCGGTACTTTGGTTACTTTTGGTTATTTTGATGGTATCTATGATAAAACACAAATAGTTTTAGATTTATACATATGAAAATGTCGACTAGACTTAGTTTTTCTAGAGAAATTAATTTCCCTTGAAAATGTATTTCCTCTCGATATTTTTGATATGAATGGAAAATACTGTTACATAATAATGACCTAAAAACATTAATTAAGTAATTTTCTATGTAAGCCCATTTTTGCATTAATTGACAGCAACGTAATGAATCACATGCAAGCTGATTTATGCTGGATAAATGACAGTAATTAATGCATTTCTGAAATTAGTATATACGGAGCCACGAACTAGTGAAATTAATGTCTAGAAAATATATTTCAAAATCATAACTTTACGTAGATTTTAATATGTTGCGAAATATTACATAAACAAGTAAATACATTTCTAGGTATAGTTTTGTGCTCATATTTTTAATTAGGCACTATGGTGATGTTTTATCATAGATATGGATATTTTTAATGTACTATTGCCTATTTTCCCCCGGTCTATAATATGAGTATGACTTGACTACTAGCTCTTATAATATTCTAATCATTTAATTTTTAGATTGAATGCTCAGTTTGATCTAATTATTGTATAATTCTTTTATTAAACTAGAAAATAAATTATTATTTTGACCAGCTGAAGTTTCTGTTAACATATTCTCAAAAGAGAATGTACGTTTGTCTACTACTGTTAAAGGACATCCACAATTGAATATATCTATTATGCATAATATGTTATGCATAATAGATATATAATAGATAATAATTATGTATCAAGGTGTTCCGTGATCCCTGCAGTGACGATTATTTATTGACTAGCTCTGACAAACAGACTAGCGACAACCCTCACCACCAAGCTCCACATTATTCTCCGAAGTCATGACGTGTCAGTTAGAGCTCGAAATAGTTACGTTCATATACGTTCATATACATATACAAATTTGTACAGCATCCGCGTATTAAGGGTAATCCGCCGACGCGCCGTAGGATCTGGTGGTAAACTTCGGACGGGGGACCTTCATGGAGACGTTCATCCACTCCAGACACACCAGATATGGTGCAGTTTCAAGCATTCTGTGCCTGAATGCTTGAACGGAATGAAATACTGCGTAAATCGATAATGCAGGAAGGAGTTCGGGGAGCCCTTATGGGATCCCTTTATAACCCCGACGAAAGGGGCCTACAACAGTCCCCTAACACAAGTTCTACATGAGTATCCGCGAGCCGCGTGTTATTGGAATTGAGATCGGTTTGAGAAATATATGCTGGTTGATCTCCAGAGAGGACGAAGCGTGGACTTTGGACAGGATGCTCAGCACGTAGATGGATGCATTCTACACCATCTGGATGCCGGAGATATGTATGGATGCCGGATGTGTGACATGTTGTTGAACAGAATCTAGGAGGATTCTGTTCAATATCATTCGGATCCTTCGGAAACCTATATCCTTCTGACACGTTCGTTGTTTTCCATCTACCATGCCTTTTAGGAGTGGTGATATCTGCTCCTGCAGCAGCCAATATCGTATAGCAGACGTTCTCCAGTAACAGTGGCCGATATAATTCCCAGCATTCGGCAATTCAATTCTGTAATTCGACAATTCTGTAATTTTTTTTATAACATTTATACCAGCGCATTGTCTTGTGTATCTTCCATTTCTAGAACCTAGGAAGAATCATGAATTCTTAATTGGCGACGGAAGAAGAGACGAATATTTTCGAATCATCTCGACTCCTTCGATGTTCCCGCTAGAAATAAAATTATCTTCTTACATTCGACTTTGTGCTAGGTCTCTATCAATATATATTCTTCCATCTCTTTTATATGTTCAAACTGAAGAAATGTTAGTTCTTCTCGAAGACATGCTCCACTGATGCCAACAATCAACACTATCTAATTTAAGAAACAATCTCATTATTTGGTGAGAAATGTGAAAATTACACTTTACCTTCATCATCAAGTTGATCTTGTCATTGGCCTCTTTCAAAAATTTCTCTACTACTGATTTTCTTAAAACACTAGAGTTACTGGATCTACATATTTACGTTTAAGGAAAGCAATTAAACACGGAAATTTCTTTGTCAGTATTCGTTTTCATTGACAATGTTGTCCTTAACATTGGTAACTCAATGGGCTACTAGATCAAAATAGGCTACTAGAACTGCCTCTGTGATAACAGTTACTCCCGTTTCATGACTCCAATCTTCAAATAAGTGATCCACATTTTGATATTTTGTCGGCAATAATGATTAAATTGCAATTTTTGCTGATTCTTCTATTATAAATCATCTTCCATATCATCGTTAGAAGTAGAAGATTCAGACATTTTTCAAAAACCACTTACCTACGCAATCATATTAACGAAAATATAATAAAGAAACTTGTTTCTATATCAACATTCCCTCAGGATTCTTGATTCACATTTTCGAAATCCATAATTTTCAAAAAAAAATATGATAAATATATAGTTATTTGAGCTATTTTCAAAACAAAATTTATAAAAATCATGTGTGCAACTCGTAGGAAAAGTAATTTTTCCGCATGTGGCGTATTTTCCTACGTCTGACGTGAAAAATCTTATTTTCCTAACTTATTCACAAATAGCTATTATACTACTGAAAAGAAGAAACTGCACCAGATACCTACGCGATTAAAATTAGGTGGCCATTTAAAAATATGCCAGTGATGTGTCATTATCTAAAAAAAACAATCAAAACAAGTACAAAAAAATATTAGTCTTTTTGCAATAAAAGTTTAGGACTTCTACAAATGGCGATAATTTCGATTTGATGGAGTAAGAATTCTTATCAATATGTCTTGCAAAACGTTGTTAATAAGTGGTTTAATTTTTCAATATTACCGTTTTTAATATAGGGTTAAATTAATTATTTAATTCCACAGGCTACGCTAAAACATTTATCTATAGGAAATATCTCGTATTATGCTCGTAGTATGATGGAAACCTGTGTCATGCTCGAAACTTGTATTGTGCTTTAATACATCAGTATTCGCCGAGTGAAATATAATTATTTTGAAACCATTATCCCCATTATATGATAATATACATTATTACAATAGCATACCTAGTACCGCAATTATTTGTTCAATAGCCCCTTTTAATATGTACCTCATTCAGTCCTAACTTTTCGTAGTCCCGTTCGCTGGGTCCTGGGAATCTCTGGAATATTAAATTACATTAATACGATTATATATTTATTATGTGTGTGATGATTGTAACTTGTATAATATAAAATAATATAATTTCAAGTCAGCATACACATCATTTGATGCAGTCAACACTAATACTATTAATGACAGTGATTATTTATTTATTCAAAAAAATATTCATACTATTTCTGAAGCATCAATTATTTAAGCAAGCACAAAATTGAAAGTCAAAACCGCTAGTACCAATGGACTATCTGCCTTATAGTAAATATTATTATATCCGTGGCAATAGGGAACCGGACTAATATCTTAAATATAAAAATAATACTAAAAAACATAGCGTAACATTGTAATAAAACGTGTACTCCAAAAGAAAACAAGATTTCTAATTCCGCGAGATCTGTATGAAGTATCTAAACAGCGATAAAATTGAAGTGGCCCGAAACTAGCTGTTACGTCACAAACTACAATATTCGGTAGGCGTTGCGCCGGAGATCGGCTGTAAGAAGTATGAAATCACGCGGTCGAGTGCTGCGATCTCCCGTAGCCGACCGAATTTGTCTACTCGTCTTTTGTAGAGTGTTGGCTGTGGCGTCACGATTTTGAACCTGTTTGAAACGGTTCGCTCCCGCGCGTGATTTTAATAATTTATAACAAATTTATTATTGGGAATTAAGGCGTCATATTTTGCATATCTTATTTTTCAGTATGGTACAACATTCTTATGCAACAAAAAAATGGGAATGTTCACTATTGCACACATTTTCAATTATTTATCTTTAAGTACCAACTACTGTCCCTAAATTTCTAAAATTTATCCTGTACATAAAAATGATAGTAGAACAGATATACAAATCTACCGCCCTATTGCTATTATTAAGAACCTTACTAAACTGTTTTTATTTATCCTACATGTATATATTTTCACTAATATTAAAAATTAATTCTCACCGTTATCATCACGACTTTATGTCGGGTAGACATCGAATTTGTAATGCGTGAATCAATACATCTGCGAAGTACTGGATATCAGTGGCCAAGTGGACGTGATATTCATAGATTATTCTAAAGCCTTCGACAGACTTGACCATGGTATATTGATTAACAAGTTATTAAATATTGGATTATCTTATATTATGTTTACATCTTTCTTTAACTAACTTTAACATATTTAAGCAATATAATGCAGCATGTTTACCACCATGGGTACAAGTCTGACAAATTTGTGGTGCAATCGGGCGTCCCTCAAGGATCAGTTCCCGATTCACTGCATGCTGTTCAACGTCTTTATAGATGATATTGTCAGTGATTTACGTTCACATGCTTAGTCTATGCTGATGAATTAAAAATGTATAATACATTGGCTGCTCTAGTGATGTGTATAAGCAAAAAACTGATTTAAACTGAATTAAAATATCGTGCGTGGTGTAAAAATAAACTTCCAAAAAATGCCCAGAAAGGTTACGTTGTCATTTACTCATGCAAAACTTGTTAAATGATTACCACGTGCGTCGGATAGGTGGGTCTAGCGTTCACAACCTAATACCGAGGTATAACCACATACAACATTTACCATTTTATTTAGCATATATTTTTACATAAAATTTACCCTTAACGAGACTCTATTGTTCGAGACCGATGCTACAATAAAAAAACTGAAAATGATGGAAAATCAGAAAATACAAATTTAACTATAAATAGCTTTAAAACAAAAAGGGTTTAAAATATATTATTTTTTAGTTTAATAGTATAAATTATTATCTTTAATTCGATATATAATTGGTCGACAAAAATAGTCACATTAACTTTAAAAAATTGACGTTATTTGGGATGCCACATAAATTGTCAACTGTTTAAAAAGGTTTAATTTATTGTAACTCGCTTATTAGTTGAGATATTCGAATGTTTTTACCACCAAAAACTACCAAAATTAATAGATATTATTATGCCTCGAATAGTGTTGGGTCTCGTTTTTTAAAATAAAGCGGTACACCCCTTTAAACGCAATAAAGAGCGCTACGGCGACGGAGAGCGCATGATGCTATGACTATCAATTTATTTTGGATGCAAAATGTAATAAATGTGGATACATTATTTGGTATTTGGAGTTACTTATGTTAATCTGAAGTAAAAAATAATTTCTGGGATTGAATTTCATAATCAACGGATTTCGCTTGATGATAAATATTTATTATGGATACCAAACAATTTATTCCCTTAAAATAATTACGCTTTAGTGCAAAATGTTAAAGGAAGTAATAGTATGTTTTTATCTTACTACAAGTTAAAGCATTTTTTTAAAATTATATTGTCTTCAAATTTCACATTATTGTTGAGCTTCTTCAAAGTTGTCGTCTATATTTTATTAGTGGCATTAACGTTTAAATCAAATTTGTCTGTGGTGGCGTTAGACAAGTTAGAATCATTTAAAACCCACAACATAAATGTGTATAACAAATCTGGAACTTCTTGTATATATTGATCTTCATCCAGATTGCTTGTGTTTTTGGATTAGACTTTGTTTCAAAATGTTCAGCTAAATCTGCTCTTAAGATACCGGTAGATTTATGAACAATTGTCAGTTCCTTCGCGTGAAGCAAATTTTCTTCATCTGATTCATTTGCATCTGACAATAAACATTGCATCGTTATTTTTTTTTAATGTACTATCATTCGAAAGAATTATTATTGTTGTACTTCCTTTTTGATCATAAAATAATAATATTTGTGTTCCAAAATGTTTTCTTTCTCAAATTGCAACACATGCTTGATATATTTTAGGAGACTATTGAGATGGCAACTCCACCAAATTCATTGCTTTTTCAATTATTTTTATATTTATTTAAACAGTAAAATAGTTCGCTTTTCTTAATAGATAAAACTGATCTAATAAACTACTGGTTTCTCGAGTATCCTAAAACATTAAAATGGCATTAAAATGATGTCTCACCGTAAATGCAAGTGGCTTCACTAGCAGTGATTTGAAAGTAAAAGCACGCCATATATTTTCTGAGGGGTAAGATTGACATTGGCCTGCCGCTAATATCCGTTTGAAGAATTCGTGCCCTCGATAAGAGTGAGCCGGGCGGGATTATCGCTCTATACCCATAATGTACAACTTTCATCGTACATGAAAATTTAAATTAATTTTAAAAAACAGTAAAGTAACATGAGTCCGACTTCTAATAACACCCCGCATTAAAAAATGAAATGATACAAAAAATTATATTTTTTGAAGGTTATGTACACCCCAATAGGGTATAGATCAAGGCAATTTCTAATTTCAATATAATTACTGGGTATTAAATTCTCACACCCCTTTTCTATTTATATTTTCCATAATATTATATTCAATGACCGTCATTGGTCCGTTTAAGTTTAACATTTATACGACTATGCACTAACATCTAAGACGTTATATTAAGTATTACCAGTAAAATATTGAAAATTAACCTAACTTTGTCGAAATTTACAGGGTGACGAACACTACTGCACTATAATTGGTACCAGGTTTAGTGATGGTCATGGGTAACGAAAACTACCGCACTTTGCTAATTGCATGCTTTTCGATTTTCACCCTAACGGGAAGGCATAATAAGTCGCTTGTTGAAGACATGTTGACCTTATTTGTTTCATATTATTATAAAATAAAGTACTAGTAATCGTTATATACTTATATTTATCTGAGATTAATCTCAGTAATCATTAAAAAACTAGGACGAATACTGATTCACAGGTATGACGATGACTGAGTTTTTAATTTTTGTTCAAATGCCACGAAATAAGTACCCAGAAAGTATCATGGAAAATGAAAATATTGGAGTTTTAAAGGAAGTGGAAGGAAATCATGGTACTGCACTTGTGCATTACTGCACAAATGGCGGCAAATTAAAATATTTTTATAATCAAAGGAAATAATACAAAATTCACGAATAAAATCCTTGTGATATTATTATTTAACATGTGGAATAAAGTCTAGATTCTTTGTTCTTATTTATGAAAAGTTTGGTACACAAGTAATACTTCTCATAAATCTATACGTATTACCTGCAAATAAATCACTACACTAGTAAATAAAGAGAATTCTCGGCCATGTTCAAGAAATGAATTAGGCGTGTTCATGTATTAAGGTAAATTTGTGTAGCATCTGTGCTTTTGCTATTGCAGGACTTAAAGTGTTATATATAGTTTTAAGTCGGTGAGATAGTTGTCGCTAAAATCAGTTCTGGATTGCAGATGGGTCCTGGTCGTTCCTGTAGGTGCGTATATCCCCAAAATGCCGTAAATATAAAATTCTGGAACAGGTAGGCATAATTTATGTTCCACGTAAAATACCTAAATCACTCGCTCTATTGTCAAATCATAACAATCAAAATGTATACCTCACAGAATAAAATGATAAATGACCAGTATTCACTGACGTAATGGCTAAAAGTAGAATTATTTACATTCTTTAATACAATCTGTTATAAAGCCCATCATAGAGATGTTACGCATCCCTGCGGCGCCTATAAGGGTGAACGGTCGTCCCGACGCTGCTTGCAGGCGCCCAATGCTTCAGTATCGCAGGACACCCGGCTTGGCAAGCGTCGAACCCTACCGGCCCGTCGACAACATATATCGGACGCGCGCGTCTTCGAAATCAAAAAACATATGAAAATTAACCTGCGCAAGTGTTTTTTATAGTCAACAGTCGATGTTCAACCGTCATTTTGATGTATACTACGTATAATAATTTATTGTGTACATAAGTAGTTTTGAAGTGATATTATGTAAGAATTTTATTTATAAATAATTTCTATTTGGTGACAGATATTGCACTTCTATATTTTAAACCAGTTTAAAGATCATGATAATATGTGCCAGACATAACAGGCAGCTTCAAATAGGGAATAAATAATGGTATTATATGTAAATACGATGACTGCAAGTAGTAAATATTGTTTCATAATAATTATTTAGATTTGTTTCCACTTGGGTTCTGACCACTATAATGTCACT
>CAXKVY010018493.1:45000-111742 GCA_964058915.1 Tetropium fuscum
TGCTACAGGTTTCTACTGTCATTATTCCTGTAATTATCTTCCATTGGTTCTAATACGGTTTTATAACTTTCTCATTTCTTCTCTTTTAACACCCATTTAGTTTTCTTTCGTTGTTTTTAATATTCCTTCTGTGCCCTATGTATCCTTCCTTCCTGTAGTATCTTTTCCCTTAGTTTTCTTGTAATTTCAAGCTCTGTAATGCATTCTTCATCAAACCATAATTTTTTTCCTCAACTTTCTTATTGCATTTCTCAGCCATCGTTTATATATTTGTTTTTATTTCAGATGCATATCATATATGGTATTAATTAACGGAAAACATTTTGAAAGCTAATTTTATTAAACGTACTCTATTTCATTAATATACCCGTAGGGTAAAATAATTTTTATAATAATTTATATTATATATCAGTTATTACTACCATATGAACAGTCATTGTGATTAATAGTAGCTTTGTAATTAATTTTCCAGCACCCAGCTTCATAATAACCATAAGCTCAATTTCATAAACATCCAAATCATATACGTAATCAACATGTTATCAAACCCAGTAAATTATAACTAACCTTTATTATGCTTTATTTAATATTGTCAGGCAATAATAAAGTACAAAAATCGATGCACGAGCCAGTCAATGCGCCAATCAGTTTAAATGGTAAATTGAAAGTCTGTCGGCCATTCGTTCATGGCACCTGCTACTAGGAATATGGATACCCAACAGAAGTAACATCAAGTAGATATGTTTATCATTTAGTAAGTCGGGTATTTGAGCGGTATTATAACTTTTACGTTAAGTTATAACTAATGTTATACCTTAATAAATAGTTTGTTGGAAGTAAGTAATTCCTATTTTCTTGAATTTCAGAGTTTTCATTTCAGAATATCAATTTGAGGCCTAAGGTTTCTGTATTAGAAAACTATATAGGACTCACATCACAACATAAAAAAGTTGGTCTTAATGCCTCTCAAACACACGCATGTGACCCGATACAATATACGTGTTTTGCTTTAACATGTTTTTTTAATTCATCGAGTGATTTGGCCGAAACAAGGTATATTTGCAGACATATACACCGCTTACATTAGGTAATTTTATTAAAAAACGGCGTGCCCAGAGAGTAGTCGTATTTGAGGGTTATGCTGAAAATACGGAGAATATATACAAGTGGCATAGAACAACAAAGACTTTTAAAACGAATATCGGCTGAAATAATTTTCAACGAAAAGACGCCGGTTAGTGAGTCACAGAAAAATTTGCTGAGCAATTTGGCTAATAAAGAACGTTTGATGGAAAAAATGGAATATGCCGGTATTCAAGCTCTTTCTGCAACATATATATGATGCTGATCTTCTAATTATTGTCCAAACTGCTACTATCAAGGAAGCCTATAATAATCCCACAGTAGTTATCGTGGGCAGGTTGTTGACTTTCTCATTCTTATAACTGCTCTGTGTCCTCTTGATAAAGACATTCGATTTTTTAACTCATATTCAAGGAAACGTCAAGGAAATGGCATAAAGTTATCTCGATTTACAGAATTTGGAAATTCTTCATAACTGTAAAAGAAATATATTATTTCCTCACGTATTCAGTGGATGCGATACTACATCAGCATTTTTTGGGCAAAGGAAAAACAAACTGCAAACTTTATAAATACTAGAAGGGACTTGGACCATACTTTGTATATATTTAACAATCCATCATCGATGAAACCAAATATTATTGGAGAACCAAATATTGCTGCTAGTATGAGCTGGAGAAAAAAATCACACTAGCTTTATACAAGGCACTTCGAAGTGTTACATCGTTAAATCATTTTAGATTCATTTCATTTACTAAATTTGTTGGTCAATCTAATCAAGCAGTAATATTATCAAGACTACCACATATAGTGTGTTACATCGAAATATGAGACATAAAACCCGAGCAAAAAGCCCTCATTATATATATTTCTCTTCACTCGTGCTACCGCATTTTTAACAGCATTGGCAAGTATAACCGATTTCCAGGAATTTAAGGCAAAACAAATGATTTTATATACATCGCCAATTACATTATGACATTATCATGTAGTATAAAAAATATTGATTACACTATATACTTTTCGTCATATCATAAAATAAATGGATGGTGAATATGATGCAGAATAAGAATGTTTCTCAAATATTACCGATCCATTTTACACGTTCCTCAACAGTGTCACATTGGCATCATTGGCATTCATTTGGGTGTTTAAACTACCTAATACCATCGAACGTTTTGTGGTAAAGTGGGGTCAACACGTACGCGTACTGCGTACGTTAAACAAGTTAAAGTAATTCACAGTTCTTTTAAGGGATATTAAATACTCCTTCATTATACTTTTCGCTACCAAATTCGAGGAGTATATTGCATTTGATCGGAAAAAACTAAAATCGCCAATTTTCGTCGGACAAAAATGTTTGAACCATTGTATTCATCATCAAATTTTCAGCAACTTTCAAACTATCCATCTATCCATCCGTCCGCATCCGTCGGTCCGGTTGTCGCTTTTATTGTTAACACGCTCGTTCAAAATCGAAATGTTCAAACAACGTAATATTTGGCACAAAAATCGTTTTCGGGTAAAGGCCCGCCAATATTCTTGCCTCAAGATGTGACCTCGATAAGAGGGGGCCGATCTGTACCTTCGGTCTTCATCCCTAATAAGTAGGCCGAGCCCATCTCGTAAGGGATAGGCCGCGTGTTTCACGTGACCCCCACAAATGTGATGAGTTTCACGTGAAGTTGCGCAGCCTCTCCTGGTCTTGGCTGAGGCCCCACCGACAGAGCCTTACTTCTAGCGCTTTTGACTTTCTTCGCCAGTGTGTATTACCCCCGAGGGTCATATTGGGTTTTTGAGGTATCCGTCCTGCCTCCCGCCGGGCTTTGCTAGAGCCCGGCGGGAGGTTGGACGGGCTTTGCTAGAGCACTGCATTCAGGTTGGTATAGAGGATAAGCATTGTAGCTCTGGATGGCGGAGCTCGCGAGTTGATTACCTATAAGTTTGCTGGATCAACGCCAGGTAAGGTAAGGGTGGCAAGTCAGTCCACTGGAATGGGCTGTTTTAGCGTCTTCTCGGTCCGATTTCTTTAGTCCTGTTCTTTTCTTCGATGTCGTCTGCTTCTTCTCGCATAAATGCTGAAAATGTCGTGCTGAAACATAAGAACGTGATTATCTTATACTTACTCGTTGCCTGCAGATTCCCGTGATCCTCTGCGATGGGATCCTCTAGAGGTCGCCTAACGTCGGGTAAAGGAAGATCTCTATTGTTTTTGACCGAAATCCAATAATAAATGCCACCACAGTGGCGTCCTAAAAAATATGAAAAAGTATATATAAATAATAACATATCGTACAGTTCTGAAACTCTGCATTAGGATGACCTTGCAGCATTGCATAACCAAAATTTTATTTAACCTATATGCCCTCGTGTTTGATACCTTCAAATTATTCATTAAATATTATATTAGTCAACTTAGCGCCGCGGGTATGTAATAAGTAAACTACGATCCAAATGGCCCGGGATCGGTCCCTGCTCTTTTTTTCCCTTCAATTTTGCGTTTATTACAATATTTTTAATTAATCACTTAATATTTTGTATATTATAACACACTTTGAGACGTATCATGAATTTAACGTACTGATGAATTTTCATCAAAATGGCGAACGAATATTTCCTTTATGGTTCGAAGCGATTCAAAATCGGTATCTTGGGTTTTTTTTAGGGTATTAGGTAACAGATCAAGTATTTTTTTGTCAAAATGGAGATTCTAGATGGCGGACATTTTTGGTATTTTTGATCCGATACGACTCAAAATCTGTGTTGGACGAATTTTGGGATCGCTGATAACGAATTTTTTTCTCAAAATCAATATTCCAGACAGCAGGTCCACTATGGTAGATAAAAAACATTAATAATAATATTAAATCAATAATTACTCCATACTTTGCCGTCAGAGCAGTAAAAACGACTCCCTCTACCTGAAAATAATTCACGTCTACGGAAAATAAATGACAGTGGATTACTTGTTCCAATAACGACTTTGCAGGACCCCGCGCCAGAAAAATTACTAAAATGCATTTCGTGTAAATGCAAAAAATGTGGTAGATCCACAGCACCTACCTGCCTGCGGCTGCAGGAGTACGGGATTACATTGCATTAACATATGTGGATGTATTACCGGTGCCTACTGCAATAATGCGCAGGGCTTGCTGAAAGAAAGTGATAACGAAGATCCAGCTCCGACAACCATGATAGATGTAGAATAATAGAAATATTAGACGACGACCAAAAATTGGGATCCAATGAGTACAGTGAAAATGACGTATCACCAGCTGAAGACCTAGGAAAATCGGGGCCATCGAGAAATAAGCGAAGGAAGTTTAATTAATCTCGCTTCGTGGATTAGGCCGCAAAATGGTCACGATATTTTTGGCACGTGACACTACTACATGCACCGAAAATCAAAACTCTGTAATTTATTTTCAGGTAAAAGTACCTGACGGCTGGGCTAAAGAGTAGGCCCTAAAGATTGTTACACATATTATAACTTCACTAGTTTTATTGGCCTTTAATAACTATTAACGTATTAGATAATACACTGCGTTATCTTCTCGCTTGTAATAATAATAATTACCTAGTAGGTATATATAATATAAACACGAATGCTTATTACAATACGTTTAGCTTCACCTAAGTTGGTTTTACTGACCCGGTACGTAGGCAGACTAAATATTTATATAAGCAATTTGTTTTTATTGAGTGCAAGCTACCTAATTAATTAATTTTTCGTACTATACTAATGTACCACTACTAATTACCAACGATTTTGCTGAAAATTTAATTATTACGTTAAGGCAATTAAGATGAAAGTATTAGATTGCCTTATATCAAGTGAACTGATTCTCCGAAAATGCTTTTAAATTTTAGAGGCTCAGGTATTTATGAAGAGGCAAAGGGGTACTTTGCTGGTTCCCTAATTTCCATATCCCATTAGCGCCGGATAGTGGAGTAAATATAGCCGCTCTATCGTTCAAAAAACCGGTAACAAAGTATAGCCAAATGAGACGTACACCATTGGACATATCATGTTTAGGCCCATAATAAATGACTAATGCCTACTACTTTTTTGACAGATGCTACAACCATCAACATTGAAAAAGAACACATAATTGAATACAGATCCATTTTACTACTCTAGGAGCAAAACCTATATATTTTAAACCCGTTGCGCATGAGCAAAATAAGAGCTTTGCTTAATTTTTTGAGAAATAATTTAAGATAATACATTTAAATATGCAAGATTTCGCCCAGATTCCTACGTTATGCGCATTTAATATGTTGCTGTCATTAGGTAGAGGCATATTAAAATTTTGGTATACTAAATTATATTTAAAATTTAAGAAGTTATCGATTAGATCTAGTATACACCATAAAACACTGGCCAGTAGTTATACGAGTACCTATGTAAACTATTTAAAATACACACCGAATAAAAATTAGATTCGTCTATTAAAAATAAAATACTGCATGCACCTGTTTTTCTGATTTTCCATTTTGGTAATACTCAAAGGCAGGCCATCAATGTACCATGTATTTCCTAATTATTAGTCCTAAGTACTAAAATGTATTTTAATGAATGTTGCCTCAAGTTGGGTTAAGATAATTGTGATAGTTTATTATTATGATTTAATTTAATATTGCTACATTTATATATATTTAATAATTGAGATTTTAAAATTGTTTCTGTTACTAGAAAACATATTATGGATTGATCTGATTAATATGTTTATGGATAGAAATGTACTTATTGCTTGCTTATTATGCATATTCTGCAGACCTTACTGATATGAGCACCAGTCAACAATACCGGTGAACACTTATAAATTTACTAATTATCAAACTATTTACTCTCATTTTCATATCATTTTATATTTATTGAAAATTAAATTATTTCTATCAATTTTACTTCTTAGAACATGAAAATTGCTTTCATTTTAATATGGAAGAAAAATGGTTCGCAATTAATTAGCACACATTAATTAGCTTCTAGAATAAACATTAGTTTATTCTAGAAGCTATTTGTTTGAATGACGTATGTTATTGATTATAAAATAAACTATATTACCGTACGATTACTATAAGAAACATGGGATATTAAATCCATACCATAGACATAAATGGAAATGTGTGTATAAATACAAAAATAAACAATTTTACAATATTCGACAATGGTTATAAAATTCAAATTTGTTTGTTATCTTTGATTTCTTAGGTTAATCCTTTTGTAAACATACCACAAACAAAAACGCTCAGCGCACTGTTGCACCATTTTGATAATCCCCTAGCGGTGGAATTCTGCAGCCTGCAACTGATGATTGGCGATGGCGTCGAATAACTGCTTTGGGTCCAATATATAACTATTTCAGCAAGTCTGCTGAGGGAAATTCCGTTCTATGTACTGGTGTACTCTGACTTGTCTCCTTGAATTCTTGATTAATCCTTACATGGACATGACGAAAAACACTGGAAAGCCTCTCTAGGACACCCTAGATACATTCACGCGACTAATATCTTACCATTATTCTTAGTTTTTAGAGTCTTTAATATATATATATATATATATATATATATATATATATATATATATATATATATATATATATATATATATATATATATATATATATATATATATATATATATATATATATATATATATATATATATATATATATATATATATATATATATATATATATATATATATATATATAGTATATATTTTACTACCCTTACACCACTTTTAGAATCCAATTTCCGTTTTAGTTCCACTGAGCTTCGTATTTCTAATTCCGGTGATTTTCACCCTCGAGCAACGCGCAACGTTGTCTCTAGATAGTCACTCTTATCAGTAGGTAATTCCATTTACTACTGCCTGCTAGCTGGTGAGTGTTCGGTTTGTTTTTCCTCACAATCCATGCGGGCAATTTTATTTAACTTGTAATTAATTAGGTTTATCGTTTTCAAAGTAATACTTTTTAAATTATTAAAGAAACCATTGAATTGTTACGTTACTATTGTAACTTTAGCATATGAGTTTCTAATATTTATTTTTTTAATATTATTTATTAGAATTAGACCGGAAGATGATAGCAGCTTAATTTCTCGGAATTCATACAAAATGTCTTTTGGAATAGTGAAAGTGTACCTTATGACAACAAAGAAAAGCTAGGATAGTATAGAATTATAGAATATAGTAGAAAGTTGCATTTTTTTACACTTGCGAAAAACAATGTTTTCTCTGATATTGTAATGGTTGCCCTAAAATTAAATGCGTTTAACGACACAAACTTTCATTGTTTCCATTGACATGCTGTACGAAAACGTGGAAAGTTATTTTTTTTATTGCAAGTTCACGTGATCGTTAGAGCCCTTGGGAACCTGCAAATCGCTCGCCAATTACTACAAGACTTTATATTTGTCATGTCATGTCACGCTGTATCTGAGAAAATTAACTGCCGGTCTAAATTTGATTATCATCATAAAAATATGTCGAATTTTCGAATATTCTCAACTTTAAATTTCTTAAAAATTTGTAAACCGTTATTTATTATTACGATCTGAGGCAATATTATGTTCCTCATATATTTGTCTATATATGAATGTAAATTATTGATGTAGCTATCTTATATCTATTTTATGTAGTATACGATTCCAGCATGAGTGGCAGATGCTTTGATCTCTATTTCATAAGGAGATAATTAGAAAGGTTGACTGTGGAATTTCAATTTACGTGCTCGAAGCTGATCCGTTTTTATGGGTGTTAGTCATCTGGGTGTTATTGCTGTTGATAAAGGTGGATTGGGATTGGCAAGATTTTTAATTTTTTATCAGTTGTTGTTAGTTGACATGAAGCTCGGCATGAAGCATTGGTTTACATAAAGCTTTTCCATAAAGCCTATTTATATTAGTGTGGTGTGGCTCTTTTAATGTATTATTGTTTTTTGAAATATTTTTATTAACATTTGTTTTTATTGTTTATCCCTCTTTTATCTATATTTTCCTAGCATGGTTTTGTTGTAATTATTATGGCTTTCTATTTTGGTAGCTTATTTTTGCTGTTAATTTCTTTTGTTTTTATACTTTTTATCATGTTATTATATTTTTATGTTTTTTCTGTCCATTGCGATTAGTGGCAGGGTCTCTGGGGTATATACGTAATTTAGGGAGTGCTATTTTGGGGGTTGGCGGAATCTGAGTTTCATTGCATGCCGTATTGTGGGGCATGTGTGATGTGACTTTTGATATTTTTATGAATTTAAACTTTAGTGTATGAAGGTGGGGTTGTGTTAGCTGTTACTTTGGAATATTTGTTGTATCTGTAATTTTTACTTTCTACCTTGACAGATAAAGGGATTCCAGATAGGGGAGGAATATGTTAGGATGGGATGAATGTAGGACTTGTAAAGGAGGGTGCTGCTTTGAGGGGCTCCATTTCTTAAAATTGGATATACACTTTTGTTTTAATCTACTTTTGGTTTAATTTAATACGTTATCTGCGTGTTTACTAAAATTGAATTTCCTATCAAAATTTACTACTATGTATGTCCTAGGTATGTCAGACTGGCACATGCAACCTGTTTAGTTTAATTATGACATTAGGTAATTCTTTTTCCTGGTAAACACAATGGCTTGCGTTTTTGGTTAATTTATCAGTAACCCCTATTTTTTGTAGTAGGTTACTTTGTTTTTTGTTTGCTGTTGCACTGGCCTGGTTAAAGTGTTCAAGGTTGACCGATTGATATATAAATATCATTCAACGCACCAAATTATCTCAACTTTAAATGTTTTTTTAATAATTAAAATATTTTAATAAAATAGTATATTATCAATTATTGCGAGCTAAGGCGAGCTATTCCTCATATATTTGTCTACATATGAACGTAAATTGCGCAGTTATCTCGTATCCATTTTCTGTGCTATAAATTTTTAAGAAACATTACATTGACCGATAAAAATCTCATATTCTCTAATTAGAAATAAAAAAACTACTAATTTAAATTGATATTTATTAATATTCAAACAAAATCGTTTTGCACCCTTTTTTCGTTTTAAATTAGTAACATTGTCTGCGTTCTCCATTGTTGTCTGCTAATTTCATACCAGCGCAGCGCCAGTGTTCCACACAGATACATCACAAGTCCGGACCTATTTATAATTATTAAATATTTTCATACCTCTTACCATAAAATTTTATTTTGGAACAAAAATTTTAGTCTTACATAAGACAAAAACTTATAATAACATCTACATACATTGTGTGTGATCAATTATTTCTGTTTTTCGTACATATTATATAATACAAAACGGTAAATAGGTAATGGCTATTATGTCAAAGCTATTATTAATAATTAAAAATACGACACTATGAAACTAAAGTAAATTATTGAAAATAATCTGGTTGTCAAATGAGTAGCCGAATAGACAAAAGGATCACTAATTTATAAGATTTTATAAATTATTATATGAGTCATGTGGAGAAACGATCCTTATAACTTTGCTGTAGCCATAATTAAATAAGAAGTTCAATATCCGTTATCGTAAGGGAGAAAATCAGAGGAGTTTATTATAGGTATTTGATTCCCACTGCGTCATCATACTCTGAACGAAATGGCATCATTCGATCATTCCGCTTGGAAGTTCCCTCTACTAATATAGCGTACTTTGCAAAACCGTTGCGTAGGTGGGTTATCTGTATAGTGGGCATTGATAGCGGATTAGTTTTGTTGAGAAAATGTGGAGACGAACATTTGATATTTTTTATCGTCTCTTTTGTAGGAAGTTCATGTATTGCCAACAGCTCAGTGTCATGATGCAGTTTGTGACACAATTAATTGGACTAAATTTGAGATCTCACGTATAGTTTGCATCATCGAAATATGAGACATAATAACCCGAGCAAAAAACCCTCATTATATCGATCCCTTCACACCTGCTACCGCATTTTTAAAACTGTTGTCAAGTATAATGGATTTCCAGGAATTTAAGGAAAAACAAATGATTTTATATACATCGCCCATCACATTATGGGAATATCATATAGTGTAACAAAATATTGATCACACTATATACCTTTCGTCACATCATAAAACAATTGGATGGTAAATGTGATGCAGAATAAGAATGTTTCCCATTCAAATATTACAGATCCATTTTACAAGTTCCTCGGCCATGTCACATCAGCATCATTGGCATTCATTGGATGTCTAAATTGCCTAATACCATCAAACGTTTTGTGGCAAAGTGGGGTCAACATAATTCTTGAAATAGAAGTAATACAGTTATTCTTTAATTTAGTGTATAATTTTGGTGGGTTTTGTGTTATAATTGATTAGTTATTAGTATTCTATCAAAATATAACAACTTGTTGAATGAAAGCGCCTTTATAGTAAAGATTTTAGCTTGCTGTAAGAAAAGTTATACTGCCCCGATCTCACATTGCGGCAATTGTGGGTATCCTTTGAAAAATTTTTATGTCTCATATTTCGATGTTACAAATAGTACAAGCCAGCAAAGATATGGGAGAGCGCCGTTAATGCTTTGAAGCCCCTTTCAATAAATAGTAATCGCCCAAAGTTCGTGGCATAAATATATAAAATTGCTTTTGTACTACCACCCAAATATTAAGTATAATCTTCGAAGAGTCTACTATGAGTAAATTTGATCGGGTTTGTACGATTGTGTTTTTTTATCAAATTTTGAACAATGTTCAATATTTCGTCGATTCATCGGTCTATTTATCTATCTGTCCGTCTCTATTTGTTTGTCTGTACGGTTGCCGCGATGTTTTGCGCAATCAAACAAAGTATGATTTGGCAGAAAAAATATATTTTTGGGTAAAGGAAGAACCATATTATAAATGCCACCACTCTAGCTATACAAAGCAGTATTATTTCACAGGAATATCACATCTTGCAGATGTAAAACTATTTCAGTAAATTATGATAGCCATGCAGCATAACCCACCATTTACCTCAAAATCAGTCAATAAATAGCCACCACCGAAAGAAAAGTAACTGTCAGTATTTTGTATACTTTTATATTATTCATACATTAAGAAAAACTCTTTATCTCAATAGCGCAGTGGTCACGTTTTAGATTCACAGTCGAGGGGCCCAGGTTTCATATTCTGCAAGCGGTGTACATAACAATTTGTGCTCACGCAAACGGTATGTCTATAACTTTCCAACTATACTATGGAGCCATAAAGTTGCGCGAAGTACGAATAGTGAGTGAAAACTGGTACCAAAATGTTATAAATTAATGTCACTGATATAAAGCAAAAAAACACTACTTACTAAGTACAAATAATACACTAGGTAGTTTATTTGTCCCGTATTTTTCCTAATTTTATTTTATATTTTATTCTAAATCAAAACTCTTCGTCTTGATCGTCCAAATACGCAACACTAGAAATATGGCTACAGTTGCTACCATCATTGTTGTGCTCATCAGATGAACACTATATGAAAGCCTATGAAATGTGGAGTCAAAAATATTCTCTATTTCTCAATTTTCAATTTCTCAATTTTTTCTTTATCAATCTTCAATATCAATATCAAATCAATTTTCTGTTACTTTGACACAAGTAAAACACACTTCTGAAAGAATTCCAAAAATTATTTTCAGACATTATTTCAGGATTCTACATTAGCCAATTTGAAAGTGACATTATGACACCCACTGCTTAACTAAACCCCGTTCAATTCAGGACTATAAGGAGGCAATTGCAATGTTGTTTTAGTAGTTTGTGGTAATCCGGATGATGTTTTATTTTCTATTACCAATATTTTTCTTTTTGAAATTGGTGTCTTTAGAGAGTTTTTTTTGTCAATCCAATCCTATTTATATGTGTAAGAGCTATGAATATAGGTCTTGTATAAATAATGTTTCTTTTCTCTTTTCTATATTATTATTCTTTTTACAAATTCTATTCGAATTGAAATAAATTAAACAGGAAGTCATTTTTCACATAATAAATTCACAGGCTTCTATCTTCACATTACTATCTACAAAAATTTAAAGCCACAATTACATGAAGTAAATAAAATCGTTTACTTTCAACCGCTCGCGAGTGTACCTACATAAATGATCGTTGAGTATTATTTAGTATTTAAATCATAAAAATACATACCCTTTAAAGATGACAGAAATTACAGCGCAGAGGATTGAGGTAAAACAGCCCACAAGATATTGTTTTTTTGCATGAAGTAAGTAGGTGCGACACTACTTCAGCCTCCTTCGGACAAGTGAAGAAGAAGGTCTGCAGAATTTACGGGAAGAACACTTCCCTACATGACCTAGGAGCTGTGTTCAGAGACCCACCCCTCACCAGATTTTCAAGAAAGGCGAGAAGTTTCTGCTGGCACTTGGTGTATGGGGGTAATATGAAAATAGATTCCCTCGACAACCTCCACCAACTTTTGTCCACCAAAGTTGGTAGCAAATTCTCAATTCCAATTGACCGGAGTGCCACCTACCAATGACACGGCCACCCACCATGTTTTTCGAACCTATCTCCAGGCCCAGACATGGCTGGGTAATGACAGTGTACCGTCACTTTGGGGGTGGTCGCTGACGAGATGAGAGGTTGTCCCCATCAAGACCACATGCAATGCAGCCCCAGACAACATATTGAATATCATCTCTTGTAAATGCAAGAAAAGGGTGTAGTATGTAGCTGCAAGAAAGCAAGACTGCGGTGCTCCACCCTTTGCAAGAACTGCGCAGGGCATGCATGTGAAAATTCGCCAAAGTTTACAGGATGAACAAGCAGAAGGAGAGGGCGATTAAGAAATGAATATGGACGCACTGCTAGACGATGAAGAAGATGTACTTAACTCCCTACGGTTCCAAACGCCTAAAATATTAACTTTACTTAACATTTACTTTACATTTCCTAAAATTTTCTTTAAATATTTACAATATTAGACAATACGAATCGCTATAATAAACTACATATAAAAATACTGTGATTTAATGTTCTTTTTTTCACCCTAATGAACATCTTATAAAGGTGGATAAAGCTCATATTAGTGGAAAGGTGAGCTCAGTTATTTTATGCTCTTTCAAACATTACTCAAGTACACTGTATAGTATATACATTCTAGAGGGGGAGGACGTAGTGATGGCAGGGGGTGATGGCATCCACAAATAATATCTGAAAGTTTTATTAAGGTCGGAATTTTTCTAAGATTGCCCCCCGATGTGATCCTATGACGACTGGCCTATGTATTGATTGAATTTGACATGTTCTACATAAGATTCTGGAGAACTCATTTGCCTTTTCTTTCTGGAAGGTGATGAAAATGCCTTACATGTACCAGGTGTTTCGAGAACAGCTTTTTGTTCCTCAGAAACTTTCCTGTAAATTCTGTCGGATATGCCAGTGGCTTTTAATAATCACTGCTTAGAGGTACAAAGTGGAATAGAGACCATCACTTGCCTCTTTTTTCATAAAATCCCAAACATTAGCAGTTACATATTTCTTCTTTTTTTTTGCTATGAATTACTTATTTGTCCATTACCAATAAGTGTTCTTTTGGGAGACATCTTACACACGGCGGGCCGGAAATAAAGACCAAATAACACAAAATAATATAACATAACAGCAAATAAATTAAGTCACAAGATCAGTCAGACGTAAAAATCAACTGCACCGGTATAAACAACTTGTTCCGTTTGTTGGTTTATCGTTAAACCAACTAGGGTCACTGCGCCAATTTACTACATATTATATACATTTTAGAAAAATGCACTCTAGAACCTAAATCTCTATAGTGTGTTTTGTACACACAATTCCCATAAAATTGCTCGATTTTGTCATCCAAGTATCTTTATGTCCATTATATCAAACAAATTGCAATGGGGTCAACCGATTTCAGACAACTGAACTGTGTGAGCATGAGTGCAGTTGCCAAATAGTTAAAAGTATTTGGTAAAATACCCCGGAAATCATTTTCGGTTGCGATACACACTGAATTATTCATATAGCAATATACAAAATTTACTTTCAGAAACGGCAGATAATTTACCGGTAGATACAAAATATCATTTTTTCGAACGCATATTTCAGACCTATATATATATATATATATATATATATATATATATATATATATATATATATATATATATATATATATATATATATATATATATATTATAATATTAGTGTACAACTAGGGAATTAATGAGACTCATTAACAATTGTATCAAATCTGCTTAAAAAAGTAATAAAAAAATATGTTTGGCACATAGTAAAATAAAAAAATTAAAAAGGATGTGTAAAACGTGTAAAAATGGCAAATCGTATTGAATAATTCGAACTTAATTTAACAATGGCAATTAATTTACAAGGAATAATCTCATTCCACTATAAATACTTTTCAAAATTATACAACAATGCTTGTACATAATACATTTTATTTCAATCCCTTTACACCAGGAGATATATTATGTATGTCAGTATCCCCCTGATAAATGTCCAATCTAAGGATATTTACTGCCTTTCGATAAAGATAATCAAAAGTCTACGTCCAAACATTGCTTGTTTTCTAGGGGACATAATTAAGTTTTCTGTAGAGAGAGGAATATTTCCATCTAACGTGAAAACTTGAAGTATTGCACCTATTTTTCATAAACAAAAACAATCAATTTTGATATTTAATATCGAATAACTATGATTTCTTCTGTAAAATAATTATACAATGTATTATAAACAAATGATTTATTTCATTGAAGAACATTAATTCTTGTGAAGATATTCTTGTAAGGATTTTAGCCATTGCACTTTTATATAAAATTGAATAGTGAGTGAGATAGAAGTGCTATGATCTATCAAATATATTTGATAATGTTAATATAAATATAGCAATAAATAACTGCTTCCAAAATGTAGTGTGGCAATAAATAAATTATTATTAATTTGTAAGTTTGTGATAACTTTCTTTTTTGACTGGCCTCATATTTGGAGCTCAGAAATATTGTTCTTGCGACTCGTGATCTGAAGCACCTTTTCTGAGGCAAAGGCCCTTTTTAGGCCCTACGGACTGGATTATATGATTATCTTGATCATATTATATTGGTACATGTAATATTTCTTTATCCTCAATTTCTTACAACCTAGTTTCATAAAATCTCAACTAACGTATTATTAATGTACAACAGAACCACAACTTTGTATTCAAAGAATTAATAATTCCTGATTGATATATGGATCTGTTAAATATTTGTTAATGCTTGCATAGAGGTATAGAACATAAACGAGCAGAAGTGGTATATTTTTGTATTTAGTACTTAATTAAAGCCTTCATGGAAACCATACTAGTCACTTGTCAATTTATTGACGTCATATATACCGATATAATGTTCACTTTGAAAATATCTGAATGAATCAATAAAGCAATGCGGTAAGAAAATACCTTTGTATAACGTGGGGTTGCCTGAATATAGATTTGTGGATGCAGAATGTGTAATATAAATGTAATATAAATCATATATATATATATATATATATATATATATATATATATATATATATATATATATATATATATATATATATATATATATATATATATATATATATATATATATATATATATATATATATATATATATATATATATATATATATATATATATATATATATATATATATATATATATATATATATATATATATATATATATATATATATATATATATATATATATATATATATATATATATATATATATATATATATATATATATATATATATATATATATATATATATATATATATATATATATATATATATATATATATATATATATATATATATATATATATATATATATATATATATATATATATATATATATATATATATATATATATATATATATATATATATATATATATATATATATATATATATATATATATATATGATATATATAAATATATATATATATATATATATATATATATATATATATATATATATATATATATATATATATATATAAAATGATTAACAAAAAAATTAAATCCACTGCCAATAATTTAATAGGATTAATAGTATATATATGGAGAAAAGTCGATTGGACCCTAACAAATAATTATAAAAACTAGATCAACAACGTTTATTTCAATAATTTTTTGAACAACCTAAAAACTATTGAAAAATCGCCAAAAAAACATTTTCTTAATTTTTATTTCCCACAAAAGTATTTCGATTTTATTGCAATCTGGTGAAAATGTACATTTGATGATTTTTTTGATGATTTGATAAAAAAGCCCAATTTTTATTAAAAAAATTGACTAACAAAATTTTTATTTATGAAAATTTCAGGACGGATTTTTTTTTCATTGGAACGTCTTCTTTAAGATGTAAGATGTAAGATAATCAGACTGCTACTATGGAAAAACATTGTTAAAAAGTGCAAAACCCTAAACAAATATCTTTTCAAGATCGATTTTTCCATAAATTTTCCGTTTTTATTTTTTATTGATATTAAATATCGAGAGTAATGAAAATGATTAACCATTTAGGGTTCGAGCTGCTGAAAAATTAATTATTTAAACCATAATTTCACAAAAAAAATTACCGTTTTTGTGCAAGAAATTTTTTTTAAGCTTCATGGACAAAAATAAATTGAAAATATGTATTAAAACAAGATTTTAAATTATTGAAATTAAAAAAAATTAATTATAGCAAAATTGTATTTTATAAGGGCAGAGAGTTCTGGTAATGAAGATATACTTACACTTGCTATGCGTTTGAAGAATGATACCGTACTTTTATGAAAGCGGACATTTTTTGTACACAAAATTGCACATTTGTATCGGCATAATATGCTGAAGCAGTTTCTATAGCTCCTGATGAATTAGCGCGATTTACAGCACAAGGTTTTTTTCACTTATAGGCGCAACCACAATTTTTAGTCTGGTGTTTGGACAGATATGACGATCGAATAAGTAGATATTAATCAGGTTCATTACGACTTGTTGCTGAAAGAGTTTAGGTAAAATATGTTTTTAACATAATCATTCTGGTAGATGTTTGTAATGAAATTGATGATTTTTGTAATATTTCATTTAAAAAGAATATCAAATCATGAGGGACGTCATCATGAGGGAATCATGCAGATGTAGATAAAATATCTATTTTTCTTTACAGATATGATTCATTTCTAGAGACTATAAATATGCTCATATACTCTGGAATTTTTATAAAATCGTAAAAAGTCAAGTTTCACTCCTAAAAACACCCATTCTCCTATCCCCACACTACTTCCGGTTGGGGTCCAATTGATTTTTTCAAACTTATATACAATTAATCCAAAATTTTCCGACCATCCATATACTGCTAAGAATTTTATAGATTACTGCTCGGTGATTTTGAAACCCGGTTCAGCATTGGACTAATTATAAAGGTATCTAGTATCACATGATAATATAAACTATCTTAAAGATATCTAGGAGATTTGAAATGTTTCAGAAATACATAGAAATCTCCTACTTCACTTGAACCTCGTTTTAAAAGCTCAGAATGAATAAGCTCTTTATAACTTGATAACACCGGCATCGGCAGTTTGGGATCCTTCCGGTTCTTTCGAATGCACAATGAAATCTTTTTAACATTAAGATACTGTAATGGTGGAAGCTGATTCTGCCGAACCATTGTATTTTCCTAGAATATATTCTTACGTAATCCATTTTCTATCTTCTACTGTTAAATGTTTTCGTAAAGCGATCAATACAGCGATGGGAAATAAAAAGAGTGATGATTGATAAATGAAGAGCTTTACACTCCTTTCATATCTGTTATGAATTTAATATGGGGTTCTAGTTTGCTCGCTGTTGGTATGTAATTAATAAATTGTTTATTTACTTTCTCATTAGGTACAATATGAGAAAATATATAAGAAATCATTGTTTATAGATTATCTGATGCGGTGAAATAATTATTCCTTGTCGAGGATTGGTTATATATATTCGTTGTTGTTACAAATTATCTGTTGGAATTTAAAATATTATTTTTTTGTACAGTATCGTTAATATAATTGCGTCCAGTATAATTACATTTTTATTTATTATTTATTATTAATTCACTCTATTATTTATTATTAATTCATTTATTATCTATTCACAATAGAAACTGCAACTCCTACAAAATTAGGTACTTAATTAACAATGGTCTCATTTTGTGAAAATTCAATGAAAAAAACTATTTTTCACGATTTTTTTCCATTCAAGTATCTGGATAGGGCTGGAACCTTTGATGTAATGATAACACTCGAAGTAGTTTCCACAAACACCAAAACACTTTTACTTCGCTCGACGCGTGTTTCGCCAACCTAGTTGGCATCATCCGGAGACGATTAAATACTGAGTGAAAACTTGAAACTACTTCGAGTGTTATTCAAGTATCTAATAAAACTTAACTTAATAATTTTTTTAAAATTAAAAATAGTGTACTTTGCACATGTATTTAATATGACGAAAACCTATTGAAGGTAACCTAATTATTAATTGAAAATGAATTCGTCATCACGTAGGTATATCTATCTATCGTGTTATTTTTTTTTTGGAAGATTATTCGTTGAAAGTTTCTCCATAACAAAAATATGTCCCTGCATTATTTATCGCATTTCATTAATCAATATCGTGACAAATTCTATTAATTGAGAACACTGGCAGTAATATTTCATCGTGCACAATTTATTTGTGAAAAATTTGTGTAAAAAGTGATTGCAAATAAATTTTAGAGTGAATTAATAATAAATAATAAATAAAAATGTAATTATACTGGACGCAATTATATTAATGATACTGTACAAAAAAATAATATTTTAAATTTCAACAGATAATTTGTAACAACAATGAATATATATAACCAATCCTCGACAAGGAATAATTATTTCACCGCATCAGATCATCTGTAAACAATGATTTCTTATATATTTTCTCATATTGTACCTAATGAGAAGGTAAATAAACAATTTATTAATTACATACCAACAGCGAGCAAACTAGAACCCCATATTAAATTCATAACAGATATGAAAGGAGTGTAAAGCTCTTCATTTATCAATCATCACTCTTTTTATTTCCCATCGCTGTATTGATCGCTTTACGAAAACATTTAACAGTAGAAGATAGAAAATGGATTACGTAAGAATATATTCTAGGAAAATACAATGGTTCGGCAGAATCAACTTCCACCATTACAGTATCCTAATGTTAAAAAGATTTCATTGTGCATTCGAAAGAACCGGAAGGATCCCAAACTGCCGATGCCGGTGTTATCAAGTTATAAAGAGCTTATTCATTCTGAGCTTTTAAAACATATATATATATATATATATATATATATATATATATATATATATATATATATATATATATATATATATATATATATATATATATATATATATATATATATATATATATATATATATATATATATATATATATATATATATATATATATATATATATATATATATATATATATATATATATATATATATATATATACATATATATATATATATACATATATATATATATATATACATATATATATATATATATATATATATATATATATATATGTAATGTATATATATGTATATATATGTATATATATATATATATGTATATATATATATATATATATATATATATATATATATATATATATATATATATATATATATATATATATATATATATATATATATATATATATATATATATATATATATATATATATATATATATATATATATATATATATATATATATATATATATATATATATATATATATATATATATATATATATATATATATATATATATATATATATATATATATATATATATATATATATATATATATATATATATATATATATATATATATATATATATATATATATATATATATATATATATATATATATATATATATATATTAGCTTTGAAATTCTTTGCTATTCATATTTATTTTGTGAAAAGTAATCTTGGGTTTGTAGCATTTCATTACATAGAAATAAGCAACTAGACGAATAAGAAAGAAAAAAAACACACTTACCAGTACTATATCTGGACACACAGACGGAAATGAATCACTATGCATATGAAAACGAACCACTTAGAAGTTGTACAAGTTCTTTCACCTGAAGATCCTCAAGAAAGGTGAAAGAACTTGTACAACTTCTAAGTGGTTCGTTTTCATATGCATAGTGATTCATTTCCGTCTGTGTGTCCAGATATAGTACTGGTAAGTGTGTTTTTTTTTTTTTTTTTTCTTTCTTATTCGTCTAGTTGCTTATTTCTATGTAATGAAATGCTACAAACCCAAGATTACTTTTCACAAAATATATATATATATATATATATATATATATATATATATATATATATATATATATATATATATATATATATATATATATATATGTTGATGTAACAGCTACGAATTTAATATATGGTTCTAGTTTGTTCGCTATTGGTATAGTTAATAAATCTTTTTATTTTCCCATTAGGTAGAACATGACAAAATATATACGAAATCATTTTAAAATTATCTAAAGCAGTAAAGATAATGATTCATAGGATTCATATAATATCGGTAATATAATTCATTGTTACAAATTACATTTCAGAGTCTAAAATATTACATTTCTTGTACAGTATCATTAATCTAATTGCATCCAGTATAATCACACAGGTTATTTATTATTAATATACTTAAAAACTGATTTGAAACACAATTTTCACAAATCAGTTTTTCACTTTATGAAATATGGGTGCCAGGGTTTTCCATTAATAACATTTATCACGATATTGATTAATGGAAGGCGATAAATAATGCAGCAACAAATTTTTGATATATGGAAACTTATATCTCCCTAACAAATTAACATGAGAGATGTACAATCAGCGTCAGATGTAAAATCACCACTGTTCGAGGGTTTCTAAAAATAATTTAAAAAGTTTCTAAAAACAATTTGTTTTTAATATTAAAAACACGAATTAAGTTAACGGCATTAACGAATTAAGTTAACGGTTAAGTTAAAGTACGTATTTTTTGTATCGCTAATTAGTTGCGATCCATTGAAATATGGTATACCTCTTTTAGCAAAGAGAGGAATCGAATAATGTCAGAAAATTTTAAAATTTGTTAAGATGAATAATTTTAAATATAATACGAATATTAGTTTAAACTTGCACGAGCATATTAATATGAATCATTTAAATTTTTCAAAAATTTCATTGTTGTCACTTCTTACATTGTATGCTTAAAAATCGACAGGAAATTTTTTCTGACGTAGGTCAGAACAACAAAGTAACAAGTAATTAAAAGTGTTCAGTAGTGATTTATCATTGCAAACAGTTGTAACTTGTGTTAGTTAATAACTTGGAAGTTAATAAAGTGTATCTGTATTCTCGACAGTACTCACTTATTTTACGAACTCGTACGTAACAGTACACAAAATTTCCTGCATTTTTAAGGTATTTTATTTATTTCTACGTCCGATCTTTCCGCCGCTAGAGCGCGCTGGAAAATGGTCAAAATCCAAAAAGTTACAAAAATACGATTTATGGCACTTTATGTCCGATTCCGTAGAACAGCTCATGTTGATCATATATGCTCACACACTTTTGAAAGCAAAGAAAATATTGCAGACAACTAAATATACCTTATATATTATAACATTTTTGGATTCTACATTAAAATCTGAGTAAAATTCATTAAGCATATTCTATACGTACCTACTCTTTATCGTTCTTGAGATATTAATTATTTTGTAATTTTTTTTACCAAAACTCTTAACAGAAAATTATCACAATTATCAGAAATATCATTACTGTGTATTGATACGAAAAGTGCAAATTTTAACATTATTTAAATAAATGGTGGTAATTGTGGTTTTATGAAAGAAATCCACCATATCTTCCACAGGGTGTCTAAAAAATATGTTACTATTAACAACCTAGAAAACTAAACTAGAACTTTACCAGAAAACTTTAGAGCTAAACAGTTTTTCTTTTATACGAAATGCTGTAATTTTGATCACAAAATTAAGAAAAATCAAAAAAAGAATTTGTCAAAAAATAACTACCTTGACTGTTACATTATAACTGCACATGCCGATACTCGTGTGATATCAATGAAGAATATGAAGAATACAGTACTACTGTTAAATCATAATAACAGAATGGTATTATGAAAATGTGACTATGCTTGTAAATTGCCTTGTAAATTGCAATTCGATGCCTCAAGAATATTCAGAGATATGGGATCATGATTTTTTTTTAAACGTAGGATATGATAATAATAAGCTCAAATTATTAATAACTAATGAAAATTTATTCGTATTTCACCTAGAAATATTATCTTAGTCACAGGATTATACTAAATATGTAGAAGGCGTACTGTAAATCTGAATCTGTAGAAGGTTAAAAAAATAATGGTGAGAATTGAAGATAAGCATTTATCCATGTTCTTCTGTCCTATGAAGGATATAATCTACATATAAACAACTAGGTAAAAAACAAACAAGCATTAAAAGTGGCACTTTCCAAACCATGAATTGGGAAGGTAATAAATGTCAAATTATTTTACTTTAATCTACAAATCTTGTACCGACAAATAACCCTGCGGCAACTATGTATTTCTGAATAATCTTGTAGGTAGTGTAAGTAAGAACAATAGGTAGTATAAGTACTTTACACCATTTCCGGGACCATGTAAAGTTGACCTTTGCAGAATGGTTCTTTAATTGTTTGAACCTATATTGTAAAATTCTACCTTTTTCTAGTTTGTACTTAAATAAATATTATTCACAGTTTTAATATTATTCATTACGAGTATTATCTTCAAGTGAACAAAATTTCAGTTTCAAATTAAATAATTAATTATCAATTATATTCGCCCTTTGATATAGACCCGGAGGTAGTGACATATTTTCAGACATGATTTTACCCAGTATGCCTTTTCGAGGATATTATCATAAGCATATTCTGATGACAATTCAACTCATCGTTTTTCACCAATGTAATTCAGCCTATGCAATAGCATATTACACTGACAATATTTACGTCAAATAGGAGGAAACAGAGTATGCCAGCGACAATATTTATGTCAGATAAAAGTAAAAAAAAACTATGAATTTTATTTCGAGAACAATCAAACTGCTCCCAATTTGACATGGCTTCTTTTTGTATTACTTGAAGTTGAATTTGATACTTCTTCGCGGATTGTAGGTACTTAAATCGGTTACCATACTGGGTAACATCACGTCTGAAAATCTTCCCACTACCTCCCGATCTATTACTAAACTAAATAAGAAAATAAATACAGTTACTTACTTAACATCAATGTACCCAACTGCATTAAATTATACAATTTACGTAAATGAGTAGAATTATGTAGAGAGTATGAGTAGAGTAACATCAATGTACCCAACTGCATTAAATTATACAATTTACGTAAATGAGTAGAATTATGTATAGAATTTCCATGTTTTGGAATTTTATTACCTCTCTTTCAAAGCCATGTATTCGTTTTTTATTATTATGATCAGTTCTTCCGGAGCAGCTCTCTTAAACTAATATTTTGGTTGAATTCCCTATTAAGGGTGGGCAGAATAATCGAATAATTTTTTAGTCGATGAAACTTTTTTGATAGTAAAATAAACGATTAATCGAGTAAATATTTTTTGAAAATACCTAGAATAATTGATTCAGTATTTCGTGATTTTGTTTCACTTAATATTTTAATCGTTGAAATATTTAAAAAAATCTATTAATCAATTAATTGTTTATTCATGAAAGATGTTTTGAAAATTTAATGATAATCATTTAAAAAATTGTTTTCCGTGTAATTAATCAAAAAATCACGTTTCAACGAATATAATTTTTTTGTAACACATTTTTATAAATAATGCAGTTTTATGTTTATTAATTATTTCGTATTATACCAATTCCTCAAATAATTAAAGCTTTATACAATCATATATACTATATATTCAATTCTGGTAATAAGATATTAAACAACATATTTTAGCTAGAAAATAAAATTTATATTATAAATGTTACTATCATTATCAGTTTCAATTTGCATTTAATTGTTTCCATCAAGATATGTGCATCTGACAAGAAAAACACGAAAGTCCGGTTTCATATAGCAGGCTAATCATAAAAAATATCCATATGAAAAAATATCAGTGGCGTACCACTTTTTTGATCAAAATATCAGTCATATATGGAGGGCCGCCATTGGTTGGGAGATAAAATGACTTTTCTTTGTAAAATATATAGCTTAGTAACCTATTAACATTCCAAAATTGATAAAATATCTGAAGTACTTTTCGAGAATTAAAAAAATTAGGATTTAAAAAATAAAAATTCGTTGAATATAATCCATTATTTAAAACAATAAAAAAATCCAAATTACTTTCGATAATCGTCCAACCCTACTTCCTTTGTCAATATTAAATATTAAACTATTAAAATAATATTGTAATATGCTTAAAATATTGTCTACTACCTAATTAACCAAATAACGATAATATGTCTCAACAAATATAATATTATATATCTAACTATACTACTTCTACAATCTGATAATTAATGTGCTATTTCTAAGTTATTTGCTCGCTTACTTGATCATATCAGATGCATAAAGGAGATTGAGAGGAAAACATTAATTTTTTTTGTTTGCATGATAGCATACCTATATAGGTATGATATCATGCAAATAAGAAAAATTATATCATATCATAGATATATAATGCAAAAGTACACACTTTTACGGGCCATTTTATGGTAGACATCCATACGTTCTTAATATTTAGGGCAAACTAAATAATCCCTCTTGCAAAATGTTTGCTAAAAAGTTATGAAAGTCCGCCAAAGGGATAGTAAAATAACATCAAAGACAAATTGAACCCTTCAACGTTGATTTACGGGTGTACTTAAATTGTGAAAAATTACCATAAAATATCCGTCTGTGTCGATAAAGAAGCTGATCGATAATCAACTATGCATGCTATAGTGTGGTTCCAAGCTTTCCGCTACATTCCATTTCAGATTTTAATCTGTCTAAAGTAATATTGCGGTCATATTGTTGAAGTTATATTCTCTTCTATATACATAATACGTTCTTTTACAGTTCGTGTACCTATAAGTGTAATAACAGATGATATGTATTTTATATATACTCTTGATTATTGATAATAGGTATGTGTATAACAAATTTGATAGTATTTTCTTGCCACACCGGAATGAGAGTTTAAGTTTGACAATTTAATTTATATATAAAAAATCGCATATGCCACAGTGCCATTATAACTTCGAAAGCGACAAAATTTACCTGCAACTTTTACAGTGACAAATGCGCTAGTGGTTTTTTCACTTTTTATTTTTTAATCAATCTCAAATAAAAATGTGTTTATTTTTAGTGTTTTATAAATAAAGCTTAAATTCATGTTTCTATATTTATTATTCATTAAATTGTCCTGGCGAATTACGCTCGTTGTTTGTATTGATACCGAGTAAATTTGTGTTGCTTAAATTTTGTTTCTTTTATCAATTTGACTCGAAAAACTGACAACCTAAAAATGATCCACCTTCGGTGGCGCTTTTTTAATAGTTGACAGTTTTTCTCGTATAATTAAAGCCAACAGTTATAACAATAACAACAACTATAACAATTATTATGACAATAGCTAGCCAAGGGTTGTTCCTCATTAACAATCCACATTTATTCGGTAAAATACAAACCTCTTGTGCAATCGTAAGTGAGAAAAGGGAAGGACGGACAAAAACAGTTCGATAAAAAGGGCATGCAAAACATATTCTATCTCATGAGAACATGAAATTCTCAAAATCCCCAAAAAAATGTTGTATTGAAAAGTGACACTTCAAAACATCATATTGTCATAAATATCAAAATTTATTTTTAAAAATATCGAACTATATAGAATAAAGAGCTGTAAATAGCTCTAGAGCTATACCGGGTGCCTACGATATTACTAGCCAGCCTATAACTTCCTTGTAAAAAAATATATCAATTTAAAATTTTGGTATGTTGTATGGTTAACAATGGCCCATAGTTTGCTACAATATCTGACTGCCATTTCCGGTTTAACTGGAAACAGTATAAACTTTGTTATTTTTAATAGAACACCCTACATATTATTAGAAATAGCCCAGAAAATTCTAGATCCAAAACATGTAGAATATTCTATATCTATATTTGACAGTCTCGAGAAAATGGCGGTTGAAAATGTCATATCAATGATAAATTACTTCATTTTCACATAAAACAAATGAATGTAGGAACAAATCTGATTTTTGTTCCATTTTTGTTCCATGGTTGTTTTTTGGGGAGTGAAGTTTTATAGTCATAAAAATTTCATTTCCGGAAGTACTACGATAAGTGATTTTCAGACTCAAATTACTTCGATATTTTTAATGGAAGACCGTGTATTGAATCTTAAATTTATATTCTACTAATCTCTCTGGATATTTTTTGTAACTAGTGTCCCCAGTCTAAACCTAATAAGTTATGAGATATCGGCTTGGACCATCTCAACTTATGAGATGGTCTAAGGATATCGGCGACTGAATGTTTGCGATTGTAGATTTGTGACGTATTTATAGTGCAGGTGAACATTCAGGCGCCGATATCTCATAAACTATTAGGTTTAAACAGGGGACACCAGAAACAAAAAATATCGAGAAAAAATAGTAGAATGTCAATTTAATGTTCTATCCATTAAAACTATCCAAGTAATTTGAGTGTGAAAATCACTTTTCGTAGTACTTCCGGTTCAGCCTGAAATAAAATGTGTATGGCTTTATAAAATTTTACCTCGAATTTTACTCAACAAAAAACTTCAATAGCCGTAACACATTTGTTCCTGCATTCATTTGTTTCATGTGAAAATGAAATAATTTATGATTAATAACATATTCAACCGACATTTTTTCGAAAACTGTCAAAGATAGATATACTTAGGGTATGCCACATGTTTTGGACCTAGAATTTGCTGTGCAATCTAAATTTCGAATAACATACTGGGTATTACATTAAAAATAACAAAGTTTATACTGTTTCCGGTTAAAACGGAAATGAAAATCAGGTCTTGAAGCAATCAAACTGTGCACCCTAGTCAACCATACAATTTTCCGAAATTTGAAATCGATATCTTGTTTTACAAGGAAGTAATAGGCTGGCTAGTAATATCGTACGCACCCGGTATAAATAACTTGTTACATAAATAACTACCGCGGCATGATATTCCTCGTTCCGTCGACTTTTCCTCGTATATACATCAATTTGAAATGGATTTTAAAAAGTGACTTACCGTCATAATGCCTGATTAGGCAGTAACGAGGTCAGCAATGCATTTATTTTATTTCAGTGTCCTTTGTATGTTTTTTTTATGAAATAATACAAAAAAGTTAACAATGGCACTACTTACTTGAAAATCTTAACATAATGAATCTAAAACATGAAAATGTAAACAAAAAAAGTTTCTAATAATGTCTATGTCTTCTAGCAGCATTAATTACAGCTTACAGTAGTGGAAAATGGAAGAACAACAGGTTTTAAGATACAGTCAATATATTGATACTGACTCAAACCTTCAACTAAAACGGGAACAGTTCGATGGTGAAACATTATGCCAGCCCATATCATAACTTGTAACCACCATATGGACAAATCCTGTGCATGTCTGAGTCTCTCTCTTGTAGACCAAGACCAAGGTCCTCTCCAGACTCTCGCTTTTGTTGAATCAGGCTAGAGACAAAGCCTAGATTCTTCTATGAATAACACACTTTATTCTTGTAAGCCCTAATGCAGATGTTGTGCCCCCTTAATCTTAGTCCACTATTTCCACGACGTATAATGGGAGTTCGCGTGCAGTTGTATGCACATTTCGGCGAGCCAATCTTACAATATATCGATCCTGTTGAGGCGTCGTTTCACGTTGACAACCTTTATGTCTTTCAGTGATATCACCGAATTGTTCATATCGATGCCACAATCGTGAAATAGCGCTCCGAGAAATCCGCGACAGTCATATTCACAGCACTTACTATTAACTTGTGCTAAATGCCGAAGCACCATGACCACCGTTGATGTTAACAGTCTTGTTTTAGTCTAATTTTACAATTAGTGTTCTGAAGCCGATCTTTATAATTTAAAACACTTTATCTTTAGAGTTTGAAGTAACTAAGCTAATAAATTTTGCCAAATATATATATATATATATATATATATATATATATATATATATATATATATATATATATATATATATATATATGTATGTATATGTATATATATATATACATATATATATATATATATATATATATACATATATAATAATAATAATCGTTTTTATTATAACCCAAATTACAATTACGTTATTTAATTTATTACAATTATATACAGTTGGGGTATAAAGGGCAGAGTTCAGAGAATCTTAAAAGTTCTCTGTTCTTCCACTCAACCCAGAAAAAAGAGAATGTATTCATGCAACCTAGACATAATTATTTTAGTTATACGTTTATATATAAGCAATTAGTTAATTTAATCATTTTAGACGCAGCAACAACCTATATGATAAAACTTTAACTAAAATTATATATTACATATTATATGTTTTGTAAAAGCATTTTTTTAAGGCGTATCTTAAAACTTGTGTATGGCAGTATCTTGAGATCATCAGAAATGGAGTTGTAAAGAGAAGCTATGCGATATGAGAATCCAGAACGAAATTCGCTAGTTTTGTGCTTTGGGGTGGCAAGCGTTGATTTGTGCCTTATATTAATGTTATGCACATCTGTTCTGTAGGTAATTTTATTGTACAAGTAAGGGGGTGACTTAGTTAATAGCATTTTGTGAAAAAAGCAACAGCTGTGGAAAAAGTTTCTAGTTTTGATATTAAGCCAACCAGTTTCCCTCAGACTCGAGGACACCGATTCGTATTTTCTAATTCCACAAATTAGTCTAATACAACTATTTTGTAACCGTTGTAATCGCTGGGCATCGACTTGACGTAGGAAGGGGTAATATACTATTGAGGCATAATTTATATGCGACAACACAAGAGCTTCACATAACAACCTTTTTGTTTTCTTTGTTAACATATCCTTACTTGCATAAATTAATTTTAGATTAGCAAAAGATTTCTTAATAATATGGTTAATATGTTCTGTAAATTTTAATATATATATATATATATATATATATATATATATATATATATATATAATATATATATAATATATATATATATATATATATATATATATATATATATATATATATATATATATATATATATATATATATATATATATATATATATATATATATATATATATATATATATATATATATATATATATATATATATATATATATATATATATATATATATATATATATATATATATATATATATATATATATATATATATATATATATATATATATATATATATATATATATATATATATATATATAAATATATATATATATATATATATATATTATATATATATATATATATATATATATATATATATATATATATATATATATATATATATATATATATATATATAAATATATATATATATATATATATATATATATATATATATATATATATATATATATATATATATATATATATATATATATATATATATATATATATATATATATATATAGAGTATATTTATGTATGAGTGAGCCAACCATTTTACTTACTTGCTTTTAAATTTAGTGTTGTGGTGATGTGATGAATCTAAAAATCACATTTCTGTATCGACGTCTATATCACGTATTTCCTTATTATTATGTGCACTCTGTAGTAAGGGATCGTTAAAAACACATTAAACGCTTTGTGTAGTAAACGTGATAAAATCAAACTTCCTGCTACACTATCCAACTTGATCGTGATCTGACCATGAAAAATAAATTACGGAGCGGCCAAGGTAAGCATTTAGCCCCGATAGACGTGAAATACCCCCATTAATTGGTTTTCACCTTTTTTTAGTATACCACTTTAGCCACTTGCGAATACTGACCTTGCCAGGGTAGATTACCTTAGAAATAGAAGATAGAGCATGATATATAGTATACAGCCGCTTTTACTAAGTCGTTCTTTGTTATTGGCTAAATGTTCTAAATATAGCTCGTTATCAAGTAATTGATTTGTAAGGTATATGGATATATTATTTCGGCATCGTTTGTCATGGCCTCTATCCAAATATGAGGCAAATTGTAATTTATTGTGCTATAAATTCAACCCAGTGTAAATAACAAGTTGTTAGTTTCTAGCTAAATGATGTAATTTGTTTGTTAACAACATTTATTTTAAGGGGTTCTTATTTTATTTATATTTTTATTTTATGAATGAGACGTAGTATTGTTTCTCTCTACATATTATATAAAAATCAACTACAAGTTTAATGAAAAAATACGTGTATAATGTGTACAGGGCTTTCATTTAATCCACGTGATCAATTTATTTCTGTTTGCTAGGGGATCAAATTCTATAAGTTTGTTTTAAGAAGTTACCATATAAATAACTAAAAAAAAGTCTCTATGAAATGTGAATTCATGGATTTCATGGTCAAATCACAGGCGTGCTTGAGGTGTTAGAAATGATCATTTTATCCGTCTTGCACTTCCTGCGACATTTATTTGTTGTGCGGCTTCATTAATACAATGTCTCAATTGATTCACATTATTTATTGCTTTTACATTGACTTCTTCTTTATGTAACCCCAGTAGAAAAATACAGTGGATTTATAATAGATAAGGCTAGATAATGGGACCAAGGTGGCCGATCCATCTCTTTAGATAAGTTTGGACCAAATAATTGCTTACTATTTGTGCGTAATGATTTCATTTTAAAACCAAAAAAATCTTTTTAAAACTAAATTTTTCTGTGGCCAATTTAACATCTTCCAAAAATTTGTCAGTTTATCTTCTAAAAAATCGCGACAAATTTCTCTGTTAATATTTTCCAGGTAATTCAGAGGAGCCCATTAATTGACCGTTCAAAATACCGGTTCGCAAATTTACTTTCCTGTAACTTTCATTCTCGCACTAAATGGGATTTCAAGAGCATAACTGTAAAGATTACCTATGTTCATAAAGCAATATTTTTTTAATGTACTTTCGTCTCTCCACAGAATTTTATCTAGGAACGAACTTTGGGTCTTCCTTAGCTTTCTGCACCATTATTTGCAAAAATTATGAGAACCCTGACGTATTAATATTTTTAATAGGGATAATGAGGACGGTGTCATTTCTATTTTGTATTTTAGGAAATGCGTATATTTTGTGAAATTTCATAACGATTTTGAATACTGTAAATTTACCTGTTTATCATGTAAAATGTTACAATTGCCTGTGTATAATAAACAAAAACTTCTCTGGGTCAATATGATATTTTTGTTGTTCGTAGTTATGTAATATTATTTTTTATGGCTGGTCAGAAAATATCGAGTAATAAGCGAAAGCAGTAATAAGAAAATAAATATTAAAGATAACACAGGCAATTTATTAGTAGATGATAGTAAACAGAATGGTAACATTTTTAACGATTTTTAAATCAGTAAATATACATAATTAGTCAAAATAGTAATAACTGAGAATAGAAAGGGAAACCACGGAAACTAACTACTTTGGAGATTACTTGTTCCAATTCCCTGGAATAGCCTCTGATCTGTTTAATAAACAAAAACTAGTTAAATCAATTAATTTGCCAACCTTTCGCAATATCGCATATCGCATATCATTTCCTCTTAATCCCGACCATACATACAGCGTGAATTATTTATTAATCTTAACGCCGGTTACACAAGTCGGATTTTTCCGCCGCCGACAATTGACTGTCGCCGCCGTTCCAACAGTAGCCCACTGACGTAACTTCGAGGTTACACATTAAACGAAAAATAAATGCGCTGTCAATTTACCGTTGGCAGCAGTAATGCAACCGCCGACAGCCACTGGAGCCGATGGCGACGGTAGTTTTACTGTCGCAGTCCAAGTAGTAGTGGCGCATGTGACGAAATAAATCTTTACACACGCAGCTGCTTTTACCGCGCGTTTATTTTTCCGTTTAATGTGTAAGCTCCAATTTACTTCAGTTGGAACGGCGGTGGCAGCCAATTGTCCGCGGCGGCAAAAACCGCCGTGTGTGTAAACGCTATTAACTCAGGAGACGGTAAATTCTCTGCAGTGGAAAAATCCGCCGTGTGTGTAACCGGCGTAAAATACATTGGATATACTCTAAATAATAATATATAATTTGAAGCGTTTCTTAGATAAATATATGATCATTACCAATTCTAGTTTCTTATACATAAATTCCTTATATCGTGTTACATATATATTTACTACAGTAACCTAATACCATTTTTTACGCTTTTCTGCACATAAAGCGGTGCACAATAAAGAAACTGTTTTTTTTTGTAATATTTACGATGCAGAAGAAACGGCCTAGGTGCTCGTGGAAATGCCACTTCCATTTAAAAATGGAAGTGACATTTGAAGATGGAAAACGTGCAAGTAATTTGTTAGAGGAGCCTCATAAACGCCGGTTACACACATGGCGGATTTTTCTTCCGCGGACAATTTACCGTCGCGTCGCCGCGCCGCCGCGCCGCCGCGCCGTCCCGGCAGTAGCCCACTGAAGTAAATTTGAGCTTACACATTAAGCAGAAAAATAAACGCGCGGTCAAAGCAGCTGTGTGTGTTAGCGTACACTTGGTCACTACTTGGACTACGACGGTAAAACTACTATCGGCTCCAGTCGGCGGTTGAATTGCTGCCTCCAACGGTAAATTGACCGCGCGTTTACTTTTGCGTTTAATGTGTAGGCTACAATTTACTCCAGTGGGCTACTGTTAGAACGGTGGCGATGGTAAATGGTCTGCGGCGGAAAAATCCGCCGTGTGTGTGTTACCGGACCAGGGAATGGGATTAGATTAAATAATTTTAACAATTTTTTTGGTATGATTTTTGCTCGTGTTCATGTCAATAATAATGCATTTTCGTATTTACCTGAACCAAAAAAGACAAAATAGCAGGTATTTCATGGTTGGCACCAATGGCAACCGATCGATTTTTTTCAAATATATTTATATCGTGGAGTATTATAAGTATTATTATGGCATGTCAAAAACGTCCGAAAACGATCATTTTTCTTGCATAATAATAATATTGTTACGCCACTGACTTCGTAAACTAAGTGAGTACTGTCCAGAATCTAAATACACTTTATTAACTTCCAAACACAACAAGTCACAACTGTTTAGAATAATAAATTACTAACTTGAACACTTATTACTTGGTCTTGTCTCTAAGAGCGTTTAAACTAGACTGACTAATGTAGAGATCGGCTGGCCCTTATATACTCTTTTCAAGGTTCTGGAAAGTTCTAGAAGCTTCTCGAATATACCATCCCATTCTAGATTGTTCTCAATTATTCCATCCCATTCTAAATGATATATAAGGTATCTCGAAGAGTTTCTACAAGGGGTAGTCCACATGTTCATATACCGCAACTATTCTAAATGGGGACATCTCAGTTATTTGAAGTCCTAGAGGGTTGAGACTTCGCCCGTGGGGGGTTATATCTGGCACCCCCAGATGCGATGTTGCCACATCGTCGGGTGCGGTGTTGCCAGATTGTGCAGTTTTTCCCTAGATCTAGGGATTTTTCAATATATCGTGCACAATCGCTTCTAACAATTCCGTAACAATATATGGCGTATCTTAGTATAAGCAATACATTCCCGGACGACGATGTGAATTGTTGCAATGCAACAGTTCGGGAATTTTCTTTTGCTACGACGCGACGTAGACTTACTATTTTTTATAAAATCATAATAAATATTATTATCATGTGAAGATTTTTTATAATATAGATAAAAACCGGAACGGAAAAATTTCTTTCCCGACTTATAGGGGAAAAGAAAGTTATTATAATATGAATTAAAAACCGACACGGGAAACTAACGTTCCCGTCTTAGAATGGAAAAGTTAATTTTCTCGTACTATTTTCTGCTGGTTGCTTAGTAACTGGCTAAAATACTAGAACCGGATATTTTGGGTTCTGAAATTGCGCCGAGAAAGTAGATTTTTTTGCCTGATTTTAGAAAAACACATTTTTTGAAAATAATAGGGTGCTTTCAGAAAAAACCTTGGTCTGTACCAGTATTAACGTAATCATATTAATAAAATTCTCGGGGCTCTGTTTTTAAACTATTGTTAAACTAATAGGTATTTTAACTTTACATAATATTAGTTTTACAATATTTGATATGGGCCTAATTTTTTTATTATGGACATTATTTTTTGTAATGAAACTCGAGAAACTCGTTTTGCGAGAGTCGAGTAAAGAAATATTTTTTAAAAATGTTTTTAAGAATTGTGCATAATAAAGTTAATGTTAATGTAAAATTTCAAGTGTCGGAATATTAAATTTGACTAAATTTTGTCAACAGTTATTATTACGATAGGACCATGGAAGGATAAGGCTACTATTAGTACAATCAGTTTGATTGAATTGAGCGATGCATCAAATGAGGTATTTTTGTTTTTTTGATATATTGTTTATGATGGAAAAAGGTGTTAAATCTAAGTTTTCGACCTCAGTAGATGACAGGGTCATTGTCAAAAATCAAGAAAATCTCGGGTTGTTTGACCTTTTTTCAGTTCATGTCGATTTTGACCCGTAAGGGGTTTTTCATCGAAGACCATTATAATCATTTTTGAAGTATATTAAATTTACGCTATTATTATTTAAAAATTTTGAAAAGCTGTATCTCCAAAACTATTAGACTTACAATAACGATCAGGTCTCATATTAATGCAAATGTAATATACTTCAAAAATTATTATAACGGTGTTTGATGAAAAGCAAGTCGTTCCGGTTTAAAATCGCGAAATACTGAAAATAGGTCAAAAATTCCATGATTTTTGTCAATAACTCCGTCGTCTTCCTAGGTAGAAAACATGGATTTAACATTTCTCATACTCTTTCATGGTACAAACTCTTTCATCATAAATAACATACCTAAAAAGCAAAAGATTTGATGCAGCGTTCACCCCCTTTTCATGTTTAATTTGATTGAATTGTATTCACATATTTGATTAGGAAACTGACATTTAATAGATTCTACAGAATATTATGTACACTTATATTCACATAAAATTACTTATTGCAATTACTTATTATTATTATTACTTTTTTAATTAATTATATTATTCCCGCTGTTATGATCTGTGAACATTCCGTTCATAAATAAGTTATGTTGTAGTAAATATCCGGAAACGTACTTGACTGTAAATCATTCTATATAAATTATGAATATGAACATCAATTAATACATTTCGGTTTTCAAAATTAATATCCACTATGGATATTAGGTAATTTTGAAAACCGTTATAACATTGGCGCCCAACGGGGCCTGGCTGACTATATAATTGTATGTACGTATGTGAATGTGAAGACATTAGTAGCTAATTAAAAGTTAAAGCCTTGCATTTATATAGCTCCATGAGCTTCATAGAATATGGCAATTTAAGAGTAATTTAAGTTCTTAATAACAAAATTACATAAGAAATATTACATTTAAAGTCATCCGAGAACTACCAAACAAGAATGTCCTGATAATAAATGTAGTGATACCAAAAGTTTTGAGCGTAGTAGGTTGTAATTGATTATGTGTATCAAAGTTGGAGGGAACTTTTTGTTAAACATCATAAATCTAGATTCAACAACTTTTACAGTTTAATACTTCTTAAGTAAGCGTTTATTAATAGACACGAATAATGAATGTGTGAGGGGCATTTGACTTAATCACTCAAAGCAAAAGTCTATATTCTTGTTGTAATAATTTTTTTATTACATAACCAAATCCATCATTTACGATGTTTGGATTTACTATTTATTTATGCTTAGATAACTAATTAATACAGACCAGTATAAACTGGACAGAGGTAATTTCTAAAATTATCTATTCTACGAGATTCTGCGATTTAGTACCTACTATTACAGAAATAAACAAATGATGTTGATTTCTTCCTGAATATACACAGTAATTCGTGTGCATTAAAATTACTTTATTAACAGCCCGATATAATTCAAACGTGTCTGAATTAAATACTAGTATGATTGATTTCTTGCAATACTTGCATGAAATCATAAATTATCAAATAACTTCTTTGAAGTTGGGATTTCTTGAACGATAATCCGACTCTTGGATATAACGAAATGAAAAGGTTAATATAAAAGCCTCTCAGATGATTAAATTTCCACGCTTTATGTAAATATTTGTTGAATCGATAAATTGAGGGTATATAGATATTATATATCCGTTTTGAAGATCATTACCACCTTTTTAATTTAAATCGTATAATTTTGAACAATGACTCGTATTCGTTGATATATTTATTGTATTGATTAATTCTAGTGATCAGAATTATACGGGGTGTTTTAAAATGTACAAAGACCAACTGTAAAATTTTGCCGTCAAATAGACATGATAATATCGCCGTGAGCGTCAGGAATGGAAGCCATAAGGACGAGTCGATCTATGTCTTCACCTTCAATTACAACTGTCCTCGAAGTTCAACTGATGTCCTGGAAGTTTCGGCTGCTGTTAATACAACCAGCGGCATATCCTGCTTGTGTAACTATGATGCTTGCGGTTGCAAGGTGGCTTGATATTGGAGCAATGAAGCGCTGTTTTTGTAAGATAGAAATAGTCCTTGTAGGATTGTGGTTGGCGTGGAGTCTTTGATCACTGCGTCCGTCGCTATAATATCAGTTATTCTGATATGCTCTGCATTCTTCCTGTGTTGCGTTGCCATTGCCGTCGAACACCATGGTGGCCTTCTTGCCAAAGTGGTATCCAATGTACTTCATGTACTTCTGCTGATTAATCTTGGAGTAAGTAGCTGAACACTACTATACCTACATAATTCAAATATACCCGTGATATTAAATTGCCGTTTTTCTTAGCAGAAGGCAATATCTTCTAAATAAATGAGACATATAGGTAGTGTATCTTTTATTTTAGCTACTCTTATATTTTCGTCGACGCGACGTGGTAGGTTCAAACGTGGCAAAAACTTTTTTGCCATGTTCGAAAATAATAAAATAAATAATATTTCTGTAGAAACGCCCATAACTTATTTAGTATATATTTATATTCCTGAGATCCTGCAGTCGAAACCGTTTAATTTGACACTTGAATAGCCTCGCTAGAGCGATTGGTTCAAAAGATAGAGCCGAAACCTGTAAAATTCAAGATTGCGAACTTTCGGATATCAATTAGGACATTGTTATGAAAAGTAATTTTTGTCTAATTGCACTGGCCTGTATGTACATTTATATGCATATACAATCATTTAATATAATATAGAATATTTTTAATTTTTTATATTAGTTGTGCTGTGATCATCTCTGAAAACGCCGTTAATAAGCAAGTTATGCTGTAGTAAATATATTGAAAGGTATTTGGTTGTAAATCATTATATATATAAATTATAAATATCAACATAGTATACTGATATAATGGAAATTAAGTTTGTAAACCGTAAGAACATTGGCTACCCAACTGAGGCTTGCTTACTATGCAATTTTTTGGAAAGAAAGATTCAGACGTAGAAGTACGCATGTGAATGTGAACATAGTAGTAGTCAAACAAAAGTTAAGTAGTAGCATTTATATCTCTCCATAAGCTTAATAGAATAGGTACCTATTGAAATCCTACTTAGAAGTGGTTGAAAAAGTTGGCGCTTGAACTTCACCAAGTTGTCGATATTTGGTAAATAAAGCGTACTTATCATTAGGGTATACTTAACTTGATTCTTATATCTTTGCTATATCTATTTATTATCATAGGGTACTTATCGTACTTTATTGTAACTATATGTTTGGTAAATTAATTTATAAGGTTACTAGACGGTTCAATTAGCATCATTGAAAGAGCAGTCAAGCAACTCTACGAACTTATAAAAAATGCTTAAGTTCGTAGGGTTTCTTGACTGCTCCTGGCTATGATACTGATTGGTTTAGTAACTTTATAAATTATTTGAAACTGTCATTTTTGCCCATGTCAATTATGTCACAAAATAAAATACTATTTTGAAAAAGGCCCAAGAAAGGGACCGAAACGTCAAGTAATCTAATCAGTCGTTGCTACTATCCCAAGACAAACCCTCCAAAAATATATAAAGATAGCAAAGAAATTAGAAGATATATATATATATATATATATATATATATATATATATATATATATATATATATATATATATATATATATATATATATATATATATATATATATATATATATATATATATATATATATATATATATATATATATATATATATATATATATATATATATATATATATAGTAGGCATATAGTATATATATATATATATATATATATATATATATATATATATATATATATATATATATATATATATATATATATATATATATATATATATATATATATATATATATATATATGTGTGTATATATACATATACATATATATGTATATATTATGGAGCTACAGTTACTTAACGGTGTGTCTCTGACATTTATTTTCATTTAATATCTTCGACAGCCTATAACGTCAGTTTTAAATCTGAAATTCATTACCTACTCCTAAATGCATTATTGTGAATTTTATGGGCAATGAAATAAAGCTTTTAAAAAGTCTGCTACACGGGTGAAGAGTCCGCGTATGTATTTTGTTTTGACTCATGATGGCACTGCTCAACTCCGTGCTGTGTTTTTGATTCATCCTAAACACTGTTTCCAGAAACACTGCATAAAAATGATTGGACGAGTTTCGAATAGTCTTTATTCGCTTTATGCAGCTGCTGGGTGGGGGGCGGTGAACATATGGCAATATAGCTCACGCATATCAGCCGGTGCTCCAAATAGCGTCCGTGAATTGCTTTCTATCTAATACCGTACCAGCCTTCGCTATAAACCGCTTGTCCCGTGTACCGAGGTATTTTTTTTTTGTGTTCAATATTTTTTCTTCTGCAAACATTTTAATATTCTAAAGAAAATGTTTAGCAACAACTGTTCGTTATACTAAACATAATTTATTAATATAAAACTTGATTTCATACACTATAAATAACCCAAAACTCATAAAATTGCGGTGGAACATAAATGTTAACACTAACATTTATTACCTACTTACCTTTCTCCAGATTGCATATAATTATTTAAAAACGATGAAGATACTTATTTAGAAACATTGTGACACAAATAAGGGCTCGGAAAGTTACTAAATCTATAAAATCACACATTTATATAAATGCCTTTGTAGTAAATCAGCACCACTACCATAAAATACCTTTATTAAATTCTCCCCACAAACGTTTAAAGGAAATTTATATTAGAGGCTACATAAAAGTACATAAAGAAATAATGATGACAGCCATGAAGCGGATAAAACCACTTTAGATGATTTACACGAAGGATAAAAGATTTTACAATAGATTTTTGTTAAGGATATTGTTCCTACAGTGTTCTAATTTATCAGATAGATGATTTCCTTTATTATGGAAATAGCCCTATTATAATATCTATAGATTGTCTCGTTATTCGGTTTCTCTAACGTATTTGCAAGAGAGATGACATCGGCCTGCTATAAGGTGGCCCAAATAAATATTTATTATATTATACCTTATTGAAAACATCTTTAAAAGATATTATTATATTTATTTATTATATGTCTATACAAATGACATCTATAGTATATGTATAAATCAAAAATCTGCATTCTGCTTCTTAATGATGATATTGCAAAGAGTTGGATGAAGATTCACTCACCTTTTACATTGACCCTACTTTCAAAAGCATATCTGCAATATTATTAGTAAAGATACATAGAAATTCACTTTACACAGGCAAATATTTATTCAGTAATAATATTTAAGTAATTTGTCCGTAATTAATCCTATTATTTTTTCCTATTTCATAAGTAACTTTTTTACTTGAAAATGAGCGAAAAACAAAATACCAGTATCGTACATTTGCAAATTTTTCTTGTAACATGAATAAAACTGTAAAGTATAAATCAAAATAAACACAAATGTACAATTATGATATTTACTTTCGTTTGTAATAATATAATAATAATAAATAATTATAATCTGTAGATTGATATGATAAATATATACAAGCGCCCTCATAACAGAAGCTTTGCTATATGCGTGATAATAGTTCTCGATTATAGTTTTCGAAGTACTACTATAAGAAGCAACAAAACACTATTTAACGGATTTTAGGTTTTTAGAGTGGTGGTGTTGTAGAAAATTTTGATTTTCTTTATAGTGTACCTCATAAAAATGTTTTGTGTCATTGGAAAATTCATCAAACCTCCAAGCTGTCAAAAATGTATCGGTAAACATTATTATATTACATCTGCGTTTTTCATTTTCCGGTCAGGCATCTATATACGTCCGATTCTATTGGGATGTGCCGCTAGTGTTAACCAGTGACCAGTTTACGGTTCTGAAGTGAGCGATTACGGGGTCCTGTGTTCATCTTCTCTGAGAAGATGTAGTGATCCAAGGATGGCAGCCTACCCTGTATCCTACCCGCTAAGTTCTCTGCAGCCTGGCGGTAGGCCGGAATGATCTTAAAATAGGAAAGCAGCGTATCTCTTACATCTTAGAGCTATCAACAAAATCACAAGTCAAACAAGAATGATCTCTTGGCCTATGAGTTCGAGGAGAATATCTCTATATTTAATTTGATTTCCTCCTTTTAATACAATGTCCATCTCGGCCGAAGCCGAAAACTCTATAACGAACATTGCCTTAGCTTGATGATCGAAGAATATTTATTTACTACGTATACTAGACTAATGGTAGGGTCCGAGTAGTTCCGATAGATTCGGCACCGCTCCTTGTTCACAATGGACTCAATTAAACACATTGGTAGAACGCATTATGTCGATGGATATACGTCGAGGTCGCATAGGTATTAAGGCAGTCGAAAAAGGCGAAGGCTTCTTGGATAAGTCCATCTTCTTTGTCTTTCAAGGGAACGGAGTACATTTATGCATGTGCTGCTGCAGAATATAACTGTGTTCTGCAACTTTAATATGAGCTAGAAGCGTGGAACGGCGATTGAGTGCGGGTCTTCCAGCTCGAAGTCTAAAACGAGTCCGGAATCTAATAAAAAAGTTCAACCGTCGCTCTTCTGATTGTACTATAACCAATGCTTAGCCTTAGCTGTCAGCTTAGCTACGCCATGACCACAATCCACGCCCGCAGGAGAGGCAATGTCTGACACTTTTATAACCATCACGCGGCTTCTGTAGACCAGGGTTTTAAGTACACCATATTGGCACCATATTATTTGGCGGGATGAGAATTTAATTAATACATTTATCTTATCCTCGGGCAGATATAGTAAGTACAATATTATCTTAATATTTTAACATCAATTATTTATTTATTATAGTAAGTATAGTTTAACTTTTAATTTTCAATTACATAGGTACAATCAATTCTTAAATATTCTAGACTATATTTATACATTCAACATTGATCCAGATTTACATCAATATAATGTGAGTAACTTAAATGTAGCATGCTCATAAATGTTAGAATGAAATTAGTTGTCGTATTAAATCTAATAATAAAAAAATATATATATATTCAGTTGAAATATTTTATAGTTTCGTCTAATATCTTATTGCTGTAAATTATTTAAATAATCACTGCTTCATTGGAGGGGTAACTACAGCATATTTCTTTTATTATATTCATTACTTTTATTAACATATAAGGAGGTTTACTTATATAATATGTAGTTACATTCATTGTTCTAATATTCACACTGGATGTACTGAATCCAACCCGCTATATTTTTTTATGTTGGCCTTAGAAGTATAGTCTATTAGCCAGATTCCATTAGTATATTTCAATATTTAAAACACGACATTCCCCATCCAACTCTATATACAAAAACATCATTAGTAAGAGCAATTAACATTGTATAGGTAAATATAAAATTTATATATTTCATTATATTATTATTTATTTATATTCACACGTTTGTATAAATTTTGAAAATGTATAATTTTTTTTATTTTTTCCGTTTTTTAAACTTTTTTAATTTTAATATTTTTATATTATCTGCCTATAGTTTTCTTTCTTTTTTGTTTTTTGTTTATATAATAACCTATCTATGAATTTCTCTGATTTAAAAAAACCGGTAGATATAGATTAAAATTAGTTACTTATACTTAACAGAAATCCTAACTTAAATGGTGAACCATATTTTTTTTTCATAGTTTGGATTCTTATAAATGAATTTTTTGTTCATATGCTTTACATTAAGAGTGTCCTAACCTAATTCGTGATATCGTCTTTATAAAAGTTCTGAAAATATATTGGTTTCTTGAAAACCATTTCTCTGTGGAGGATATTTGGCTGGTAGTTTTTGTAAAATTTACCCTTTTCACTTCTTCTAAATTGTTACGTTCTTCTTCTATTCTTCTTCTTATGACACTTGTAGAATCCATGTACGGTAGTGGATATTTATTCTCTTCCACCCTAACTCACTGAAACGTTACCATACCGGTACTCAAAAAATTTGATAAAGGCTACTATTAAAGGCTACTATTGTGCTACTTTAGGTCTTACATCCCCATATTAGTTGCCTAGCTTATTAGTTAATTTATTGTTGGATATATTGTATTACGTTGAAACCTAAAATATAAAATAAGCAGTACGTGTTAAAAGTAAGACAATTGTCTAGTTTTAATGTCAAATTTAATGTTAAAGTAAGTATAATAAGAAAATATGATAAATATGATCTACACTGATCAACAAGTGATAAGGATCAGAAGCATTTTTGAACTCATTCACACTCATATATCTTTTGATATAAGAATCGCATAGCCACAAATATACGGTTCAAGAATATGTGACATATTTTGCTTTTCCTTACCTCGCTTATTTTTGGAGATACGATGATGTAAGTTGAGCTATAGTTTTCTATTCTGGTCCTTATTAATTATTGTTGATCAGTGTATTTTAATGATGATTAATTATGAAAATTTCTTCCCTTCTAAAATCAGAAAAACCGCAGGTTACGTAGGTAATATTTTGAGGTCCTATAATTTGCAAATTATTGTTAGGTTGGGAAGGGTTACGTTAAGTTGGTGAGTTAATTTCAGAAAACTTCTTTCTGTTCTTCTCTCAAAAATTATTTTGTTGAAATTCGCGGCAGTTTACAAGCTTGTGAACAATCTTACAATTCTATACATTTTTCTTGGTACCACTTTGAAATTTTCAAAGATTTTGGATAATAAACAAAATATCACTTAAATTTTCAGAACACTGTAAAATCAGAGCACACAAATTTATCTAAGGTGAGGATCAAATTAGACTAATCAATGTTAAAATGACATTAACTAGTTAATTATTTTTAAATTGAAGTGTCTTTATACCATAAAAAATTTATATGTCAGTATTATGATTACCTTAAGGATAATTTGCACAAATGATTGTATTAAGCAATTAGTGTTAAATTTTATGATTTTTGTTGCAAGAAAAGAGGTTTGTTTAACTTTTAAATCAATATAAATGTTTCTTTTAAATGGTCATTGGCTGTAGATGAAGAACAGATATAAAATTTTTAACTAATCTTATTCTACCTGCGATACATATCTTAACTTAAATACTAAAAAGGACAGGGGATATGCATATATATATATATATATATATATATATATATATATATATATATATATATATATATATATATATATATATATATATATATATATATATATATATATATCGTTATATATATATATATATATATATCGTTATATATTATATATATATATCGTTAATCGTTATTGAAGGATTTTCACAGGAAATCCTCGGACACGTCAACCTTATTTTATAAAATGTCACTTTTTTCAGCCATTCGATTTTTTTTTGTTTTGTTCGTTTTTGAGCTATGGCGTCATCGACAATTTTTTTAAATGACAACCCATATTTTTTTTCACGGATTTCGATAGAGCACATTTTTCTGAGTGCGAATATGTCAAAAACATAGTACCTTTAACATTAAAGTTTTCGAGATATTCGGTTGCAAAGTTTATAAAATGTACCATGGCACCATGCATAAGCTATCGGGCGGGTCAAGATTTTTAATAGCTTATTGATTCTAATAGCTTATAGCTTATTACATTTTAAAAGATTAAGGAGTAATATTATTTATTTTGGTAGCTTATCGAACATTTTGAAAGATTTGGGAGTAATCTGTTTAATTTTTTAACAACAATTTAAACAAATAAAAAAATATTTTAACAAATAAATGATAAATAATTAAAGTAAAAAATAAAATCAGAGTAAATTTTCAAAGTGACCTCCATTCACTTCCTGGCAATATCCCATCCGCCACTGAAACTCCTGCAGAACCTTACCAACAGTATCGGGTTGAATGGTTCGAATTTCATTGCGAATTCTGTCCTTTAATTCTTCGATGGTATTTGGTCTATTGAAATAGACTTTGCTCTTTAAATAGCCCCATAAAAAGTAATCTAGGGGGCCATTCGATAGTTCCCCTGCGACCAATCCAATGGTTAGGAAATACATGGTTTAAATAATCGCGAACGATCACTGCAAAATGGGGTGGTGCACCGTCTTGTTGGTACCATATCGTGTGATGGGGCAGATCTGGATCTACGTCATTTGGGTAAAGTACCGCAAGTGCAGGGACTAAGTCGTCTCTTAAAAATTCTAAATATATTTCACCTGTTAATACGCCTTCAAAGAAAAATGGGCCCAAAATACGATTACCTACAATACCAGCCCAAACGTTAACTTTTTGTGGAAACTGACTACGAGTTTCCATTTTCCAGTGTGGATTTTCAGGAGACCAATATCTACAGTTTTGCCGGTTAACTGTGCCGTCGAGATAAAAGGTAGCCTCATCAGAAAAAACAATATTGCGTAAAAATCCGTCGTCATCAATCAGGCGTTGCAACATGGTTTGGCAAAACTGTAACCTACGGTCAGGATCATCTTCGTTTAACTCTTGGACCAAAACCACTTTATACGGATGCCATTTGTTGAATTTCAAATATTTCAAGACGGAGCTTTGAACTATTCCGTTGTTTGCCGCCACTTGGCGGGTGGGTAAATGGGGATTTTCTTGAAGCTCTAGTAGAACATTCAATTTAACATCTTGTTGCACTGGTGGAAGACCCGTTCTAGGGCGATCTCTCGTATGACCCACTTCTAAAAACTTTTGTTCTATTTTGCTAACGGTGGACTGTGTAATTGGTTCTCTGTTTGGATATTTGTTGTTAAATAAACGGCAAACTTCTACTTGTGTGCGAGCTCTGTCCCCGTAACCGATCATCATCAAAATTTCGATTCTTTCCCTTTCACTCAAACGACGGACCATTTTTAAATAAAATGAATTATGATGGAATAATGATTAATCAACTTACTTAATGATATTATTCAACTGATTAAAACACAAACTTGCGAGGAAAAACTTCAAAATTGTGACAACTGTCAAAACTGTTGTTTTTCCTGCGCTTTCTTGATAAATGATTAGCATTTGGTCATCGCTTGTATAATTCATTCTTAAAACTTTGCAACCGAATATCTCGAACACTTTAATGTCAAAGGTACTATGTTTTTGACATATTCGCACTCAGAAAAATGTGCTCTATCGAAATCCGTGAAAAAAAATATGGGTTGTCATTTAAAAAAATTGTCGATGACGTCATAGCTCAAAAACGAACAAAACAAAAAAAAAATCGATGGCTGAAAAAAGTGACATTTTATAAAATAAAGTTGACGTGTCCGAGGATTTCCTGTGAAAATCCTTCAATAACGATTAATTGAATTTATTCCAAACTTTACGAGCTCACAGTATATAATCTTGGGCGAACAAAGAAATTACTTCAAATTAAATAGATCATATGAAGGAAACGGTGTATTTTTATTACCTTGTTATTAAAGTTATTCCTTTGGTATTAGCACAAAAAAATTAAACAATATTTGCATCCACGAACGACACTTTCACCTCGAAGTATGGCCCTCTGTTAGTGTAATTCTGCAACTGCAATCTCGTAGTTTCTCGTTCTCGATGAATAAACAGCTGACGATACTTGCTGATGATGATAACAGCTGATGAACGTGCATGAATTATCCTAGTTTTTTATATGAGAATAACGTCCTGCTATTCCTGCTAAGTCGGAGAAATTAGAAAAAAGTTACGCTATTTTATGACTATCTTAAACATTTCAAGATAACCAAGATATCTTAAATTTTTTTAAATATTCCGAAAAAAAACCGAAAATTACCAAAATATTTTACTTTAAATTTTGTATCAAATCACAAAAAAATTTTTCTCTACATATAAAGATATAAAACACTCATTTTTCTCAACATTTTTGTAGCAAATTGAATCAAATTGAACTTTCAAGGGAAAAAAGTTGCTACTTTCCTTGAAATTCTTTGAATTCTGACCGTTGACATTGAAATTCCAAAAAAAATCATTCCAAACCCCGTATACGCTACTTTTTTTTCTCCACACCTTATGGAAGTATGATTTTAAAAACAAATTGTGAAATTATTCACTTTACGGCATTAAATAGCAATAAAATTATATTCTAAAGTGATGTTCTGCTCTAATTGGAGGTAAATTTTAGAGCTTCAGCATTTAATGCATATGTTACACCACACTTTAATTAAAGTCGCTTGCGTTATATCATCCATTACACTGAAAATTTAATAGGATGTAATTCGGGTCGTAAAATTTCTCGATTACGTCACTGAATTTATAACTTCAGTATTTGGACACATTTGTCTCCCAGACAGTTCAATTAATCTTCCTAAAAATACTTATCGTTTCATATTAATTTGAAGTTTTCATTCATTAATTATGGTATAACAATACTCCATGAAATATTTTATACCAGATATACTTAGTTGCTGTTTCAGGTAGATAATTGACTAGCAGTTAAAGTTGAAACCGCTGGATTACTCAGATTGCGCAAAAAAAATCGTTAGGATCTACATCACATTCGCGAAATAAGCTAGGGTATCATAAAAGATATCATAATGTAATAGACGGCAACCGTAGTTAGTTACTATTAGTATCTATTAATGAATAACTATTAAAGTACATAAAGAAACTTAGACCTTACCTATAAATGTCCCAGTTTTTCAAGCATATGAAACAATACACTAAAACCAAAAAAAACCGAATAGGTATTTTAATATCAATTTTGTATTTTATTTTAAAAGCTTACATATTTAAAAAATGTGTTGAAAGGTGTATGGTTTGAAAAGTGACAGGAACTAACAATCTATTTAATAAATTTTTACTAGTACATATTTACTAAAACATTTCTAATATTATGAGGTCCGAATGTAGCACCCTTTTTATTTATTAGCAGATATGAATTTGCTCCAGCTTTTGAATGAAAAGCGTAAGGTCCATCATAAAGTAGGGAATTATTTAATTGCTTATGCACTGTTGAAGATCTGTCTGCCTTTTGTCTTATTGATTAAAACCTTGCCACCAGGATCAAAGACAATTGGAGTGATTTTTTTCTCCTCGTCTAATTGGAACAAAATACGCACATTTTTTCTCAAAAGCCGGAATAATGGATTTGTTATATAAGCATAAATTTTCACAAAACGGCTATTATACTTCACTAATCTTAATAATCCTCTTAAATTCCGAATATTTTTCGGTCTTTGAATTTCTTGTATGGCCCTTATTCTAAAATGGTCCATTCGTATTTTTTCGTAATCTTTTGTAATAAACTGTAACATTTGCACAATCATAGACCATTTTTTAACCTTAATGATCAAATTTGCAGTCATAAATGTATTAAAGAATCTCGTATATTTACGCTTTTCTTGACAAATTGTTATCTGCCAATAAGAAGTCATATCTAAAGGAGGTAACGTATTACCTTGATTAAATTTAAGTCATAATGCCTCTGGACGTGGTGCTTGTATACGAGCTTTTACCATCACCTTACTTATAAAACGTGCATCACACTTGCCTAATACTTTTATCCTTTTTCGATACCAAAGCCAAACCAAATAGTTATTTGTGTGTTAAGAGCGCAAAGTACTGCATTGCCGCTTGCGAAAGAAATTTACCGCGCGACGCGAAGCGGATCGCGGTATTCTTTCAAAAGCGGCAAGGGCAGTTTGTGCTCGTAATACATACAACATTTTTTTTACAATCGCTTAATATAGTATGTTCTTGTATGTATTTGACATATATGTTTATATATGAACCGATTTTTATAAGTTTTTTTGTTAGCTACATTTCTCATGTGTCATTTTTGACTGACAAGCGCTAAGGACTTTATAATAAAGAAGCGAGCGGGAATTGACCCTATTGCCGCTTTAAAGCGGCAATGAATGACAATTATGTCATCATCGGAAATGGCGTACTTTGCGTTGAGAATTGAAAGCGCAAAAGCCTACTATTGAGGCGATTGTAGAAAATATCATTTATTTACATATTTACAAGTTTTCCTGCTAGGGATTAGAATTACAGACTGCAGTTCGTGTTTACATTATATTTTAAAGTTAATTAAAATTAATGTTGCTGCATTCAGCCGGTGTTGGCCATGTTCTGGTCAGATATTGCACCTCCTTCATGTTCTGATACGCCGGCCGGGGAGCTTTTTCGATACCGTTAACTCGTAAATTATATGATGCACTCTGTAATTTCTTTAATAGTATATCAGACATAGCTTAATGTGAATATATTACTGATTTAACTATTTCTTCTTGCTGGCTATTAACTTACTAGCAATAAGATGCGATAGTAGGAATTGCTTATCATCAGATATCTCAACATTTTCTTCGTCACTTAAAAATTCTTCTCCTACATTTAAAATTCTAATAACACTATTTCTATTCTATTCTAATAATTCTAATAACTTTATTTGTATATACTCTCATGCGATTATGTATCTGGTCTGCATTAGATACGTTATTATTTTCCCGGATATTTGTAATATTATCACTTGTATTTGCGACATTGTATCTAATTTCATTACGCTCCTGGTATCCATGTGTATTCTGATTTCTGTTATAACTCATGCGAGAACCGACTTGATAAATTCCTTCTAATTTCCTTACATATTGTTCAGCATGCTCTATTCTCGTTAAACCTCCAATAATAATGCCCCTTGATATCTCGTTCAAAAAGTGTTTACTTAGTAAATCAACTAACTGCTGCTCTGACATGGGATCAGATATATTCAGCTTCCCCACTAATTTTCAAAAATAATCCGCATGGTCTCCTGATTGATTCGCCATATTTGATTTCACAAAATAACTCTCTTTCTTGCTCTATTCCCCGGGAGTGGTTTTTAAATGCCCTACTAAATTATCGTGTCACAGCCCTACCAGCTGCCCACCCACGTATCGAATATATAGCAAGACTAAGCCTTCTATGTTCCGGTACCCCTGCTTTAACAAATAACTCACATATTTATTTTCTTTAAAAATAATACTGAATGTTTCATACAATTTGGACCGGAAGTCAAGTTTTGACCCCCCAAATCCCTCCAAGTTGCTATATAATTATAATATTTATCATGAAAAGTTGTTTTCTACTTTATTTTCATTACTACTGCTGAATTCGTTTCTATGGTTCATACTGTTAGCAACTGTTTCGGCCAGTTTACTGATGATAGACATTGCATTTTTGCCACTTCTTCCGCTAATTTACTCACAATATACTCTTAATTGTTTTCCTTTCTTATATTTCCTTCCTTTGGTTTTGATTTTCTACAAAACATCTCGGACCTACTGATATCAGTGCCTAACTAATGCTACCTATATAATCTAACATTCTAAAGTACTTAAATATATGTTTCATAAGTCTAATAAGTGTTCACATTAATATATTATACACAATGTACATAAAACCCGAACTTGATAGAAAATGTGTATAAATACCTACTGTTTTTTGGTCGCCGGCCTAAAAAATACTTAAATGCATGACAAATGCACTGAAATGATATGACGATTAACCTATCGCCCTGTCTATCACGCTTTGAACTCTTGACTCTTTGGACTCTGTCTATCACGCTGTCAATCTCGTTCAAATGCTTCAAAGCACAATTGTATCCTTTTCCTCTGTACTTTTTACCTTACTATCTTCATATGCCGTTTTCTATTGGTTTATTTGATTTTACTTCTCCTCGATACTCTAACCCCTAACGTATCGCTAAATGACCTTGTACCCTATCGTCGCACACTCCAATGCAATACCTACACTCCACCTTTGCTGGTACTCCACCTTTATAATTAATTATTAATTACCTTCACTGGCTCCTTGCATCCAGATAGCCCCACGTTGGGCAACAATTGAAACGATCCTTTTATCCCTCAGGGTGTGAGGTGGTTCTTGGCTGAAAGATACAGTTGTCGCGTCCAGCAGAAAGCTACCCGCTTACCCCAGCCACAACGGTTCGAACTTGGCTAAATAGCACTCAAAACGTTTCAACTGATTAATTTAATTTTCTTTTCTGTCAGGCTTAACTTTTTGACATTAACAATCCTTGATAATAATTTCAAATTTAATTTAGATAACAAGTCTCCGACAAGAGTAAATCATAGTGAAAATAACTTAATATTCATACAAATGCAAACAATTCGTCTTTCACACTTCTCTTGACGGCTCACCGTCTGTCTTCTTATCTCGCCTGCCTCTCTGATTTTATTACACCAACCTTTTTATAATTATCGTGACACAACAAGTTCCTGTCTTATTTTTGTAATTTTTTATGCAAAAAAAGTGGGACAACTATTTTTTTCTAATGTAGATCTGTCTCTATTTAAATAATATTTGACAACTAACTGACAGTGTCACAAAAATTAGAGTTAGATGTACACTAGAGTGGGCCGAAAATTTTTTTTATTTATTCTTCAGGGGGAGTAAAAAAAGTTGTATTACCAATTTAGAACCTTGTATAAAACAGCCGGACCTCAACAAATACAATTTAGCCACCCCACTACGTGATTTTTTTATATACAATATATCTCACTCGGGATAGTAAGTGAATTAAGCTACTTGCTCTACCTAACACAGGAAAAAAATGTTGATGCCGTACTTCGATTTTTAGTCGCGCTCCTATCAACTCAAAGATTCTAGCGGTGCTAGAAGGCATACTAACTTTCCATTTGACTGCGGCTGTTTATTTAATTTTACACCCAAATATTAGATATAACAATTATAATTAAAGATGACACGTTTTGACTTAGCACCCTGCATTAACCTGTGATCCATGTGCATAATTACACACCACTGTCATACAAAGGAATGCGAAATGGTGGGAGCAGATGCGATAAATTTCGATAAAATAAAAGCGAATATAAATTTCAAGTCGTTGATACGGAATTTCCCATAATTGACAAAAAATACTACATATTTATATAACATCTTTGAAGCTATAAGAAGTGGAACATGTTGTGATAGCCTAGCCGAGAAAAACTCGGGGAATGTGGCGTACTCCAGGTGGTTGATAACTGCGAATAGAATCTTTATATTTCTACCACATACCCATCTGAAACTTTCAAGTTCTCATAGAATTTATAATGAAGGTTTATGCGCCCATGGGGTTTAAAATATAATGAAAACCATGTATTCAATTTGGGACACAATACGTCTATCTAGTCAATTTCCAGAGCACTCCAAAGCAGTTGTCTACAAAGTTTTAGAAAGTAATGCATACTTTGAACACCAGAAAATATTCTTATGACGGTGATGACCGATGAAAAGAGATCCATAAGAGCTGTAAGAAGAGTAGCTTTAAGAATAATACTTAAGGCCAGGAGAAATTCAGTACAATTTGAAACTGTCAGAATTTTTTGAATGCCAAAGTTAAATTTTGATGCCAACGACTATATAGACTTAATTGACTGGAATCAAATAAATCTTTCAGAACCTCCCATAACAATGACCAAGACTGATGACGACCTATTGAAAATCCTTCAAGAAAATCAAGAACTTCAAGTGAACAAATTTCTATATCACACGCAGGCCGTGGAGAGGGCTAAACTGGTTAGGGACGCATCGCATACTGTTTGCGGTCAAGAGTCGGCTGACGGTTACATAAAAGCCAAGATTAAGATCTACCAAGGTTCGAAAATAAGGCTGAATATTATAAAGCGAGAGACAATAAATAAGTACTTATAAATGGGGAAGAGGGTGGTGAGTTCTCACCTAGAGGCATACTTACATGAAAAGATAGTAATGGGGTTATATTGGTATGTATGTATATCATATAGCTATACCGAGATCGTCATGGTTAAAGAGACGCGGCTGAAATTCAAGGCACTCAGTTTTTTCCTATGTTATATAGAGCACTTAGTTTAATTTAGTATATACCCTATACGTCCCTTTGGCGGAAGAGCGGAGCGGCTAAATTTCATCCGACAGCGTCCAGTTATTTTGTATAATTTTATGCATTTTGTTATGTATATGTTATTTTGTATATTTTGTCAGTTAGACACATTTTCTTACAAACCCCCCAAAAAAAATGAAAAAATATTTTTTATCCGTTTTAGGCCCACCTTAATGTACACACAACTAGATTTTTAGAAAAAAAATACGTTATAAGACGTCCTATTTTATTGCTCGCAGCTGTACATACACAAAGAAGCCAAATTTCCATCATGCTCTGAGCTCTCCACAAAAGCTTCTGTTGCATATTTTATCATATTATATACGTCGTTGTGCAACGCTCGTGTGACGGACATTATGTTACTTTATATTCTACTGCTCTACGTCTATATAGTTGCTTTAAGCATTTATACACTTTTCAACCATTTCATTAGCGTTTAATAGTCGGTGTTTTCCTGACCTTTTCCCTCTCACCTATTTACTCGTTCCTTTATTCTGCGTGGCGATGCGACCCCAGTTCATAATTCCAGGCACAACAGTGTATACATCGTTTGAATGCGACGACCATGATTAACGCAGGGTGATTTCATTTATCCCGACGGGCATATCTGCACTTCATTCATTGTTTACGAATGTCGTATTCTTTTTTAATATCGGGGAAATTTAATGAAATTTCCGAAACGGGTCCGCCCATTGTCGTATTTACAAACGATATATCGACAATGCAACGATATACTTACTCTAGATATATTATTGAGAGCAGCAAATATCATGCTGAAGGCTTTCACGGCCGTAATACAGTATAAGGTTTTTTTCTGGTATTGGCTATTTCCATTTCTATTTTAGTCCTCACGGGCCTTAGACATTAGAGGCAGCTTAACGTCCATTTCCTAAAAATAAGTATGATTTTTTCTTGGGTCTTAAATCGCAGAGAAAAGTATTTTAAGTATTCAAGTATTTTAGTATTTTCGATGAGTATAATACTTTTCTTACCGCTGGTGATAAGGACTAAGAATTTTAAAAAAAATAGGCCAACAAGAATATAGTGTTAGTTTTTTTTTTATTTCTTTGCTTCTTGAAACAAACATTTTAATGTTAGGTGAAATATCTGTCATCACATTTATATTAGTGGGGTTATATTATTAAATTACTTAGGTCTAATATGATAATTCGAATTTAATTAAATCAGCATAATTCGATCCCTGTCTGCTCTATTTCGCAGAAGATTTTCATAATGATGTTAAAAACTTGGACTTACAACTTGCTAAAAACAGAATGTTTTAAAAACTTTCTGTAAAAAAATTATATAATGAATTATTCTCTTAATCAATATTCAGTTCAACAAAGAATAGTTAGGGCCGTCGACGTATAATTTGCTTCATAAATAATAGTTTTAAAGAATTATCTGTTTTTTTCCAAATATTTTTCCAAATAATTTTTCCAATGTAAAAACACGGTATAAAATGACAATTATTTGGCCAGAATATTTTGGTAGTCTGGCAGTTAAAGCATAAAGGAAAAAAATGTCTGCCAATACCGTGGAGACATTTTTTATCGCTAAGGAATATAAACCGATTATTCGTAAAAATAGTTTTGTCCATCCTAACCACGTGCTTCTATTGTTATTAAGCAAATAGTAAAAAAACAACTAATTTTTTCTTATACTTTCGCTTATAACTTTTTCGTAGTAGTCGGATTGCAAAAACATTCGAAGATAATTAATTCTTTAACTTGATATATTAAATTTCACATCAATTTACGCAAACAAAATTATCGTAATATTATTTTATATAAAATGCTGTAATGAAATGGCCGTAACGAAATGTCAAATTTTAGATACATTTTTGATGTTATAAAACGTCATATTTTACATAACTGTCAGTTCCATTACATAACTGATTGATATAATTAATTTTCATATACGACTGCTTGGATGAAAACCTATTATGAAACAGTGACGCCTCGTGGGGTGCAGCAAGTGAAGCATTTTTGTGCAGCATTTTTGAATCCAATGTATCAATTATTGTAATATATGATATCATAATTTATAAAAAAAAGTATTCATTAGAAGCGAGTACAATTAATAATAATAATGAGATATTAGATACTATTCCATTATATAATCACAACTGTAAAATTATTGCGTGGCGTTTTGCCCTACTATGTCGGTGAGGGGGAAGAGACCAGCAGCATATCACAGTTTAATATCGCGTCAATTAAAGTTAAGTCAACCCCGTTTAAGTGACGCGATAATATACTGGTATTATGAAATGCACCAAATAATACGGTTGCCATGGTAATGGTCGCCCTCGTGTCGCATCGTATGCACTTGGCAAGCAAGTGAATGGTCCTCACTTTTGGTTCTCCATAATCTCGGTATTGTAGGATAGCTACGTTTTTCGTTGTGTAAAATAAGAGTTAATAATATTTCCTTTAATCATATTGTGTTTAGAAAGACCTATGCCGATTTTTATTGTAAATATATAACTGTTAGTATTAATAAAAAAGGCCAGTCCCACAGCAGAAAATTTAAAAAAAATTGTGGTACGACAGGTTTGAATTGAATTAATTATTTACAAAAAATATTTTGTTAGCCATATCTTCTCCTTAGAAAAACAGTTTCTGTGGAAAAAATTGGTTCCGAATATTTTTTAAATGTTATACATAGTCTCCACAAACACAAAAGAAAATTGTACATTATAAAATTTCAAAATAATTCAAAATTATTGGAGATTTTTTGATGTTAGTATGGATCGTACAGTGTGAATCGTACAGCTGAAACATTGTTTTACCTCGGCTACCTTGCTTTCTAACGATATAATTATAAATCAAAATTTATCGCTTAGTGTTATGACACGCGATGTAATATCCGGACCAGGCAAAAGACCAGACCAGGCCATTGTTACAGCTCATCGCTTAAATTTAGTTTTCCAACAGTGTTACAAGAATTTCTAAATACGTATATTTTTTGTAAATATGAGCGGACATTTTTTCCACCATTCGGCCAAATCTACGTTCTGATAGCTGATTCAGTGATCTTTGCAAACACTTCACCAATTCCGCCGCTACTGTTATGAAATGTAAAATGAAACACATTATCTAACTCAGTTAGGTAATGAAATAATAATAACTCAAATTTTCTAGCAACAAACAGAGAAATTACAAAATAAAAAATTTTTCACAAAATTTTTAATGTCAATCTTCGGCAGTCGTATATAAAATGTTGTATTTCATTTGTGTGATAAAGCCTGTTAAACATACGCATGCTGTTACTGACTTAATAATAATTTTAATAATAATAATAACGTTAATACTGCCTTAATCTCACTAATAAAACAAATAACTATTATCGTTTAATCAACGCTATTATCTACGAGTACTTGGATAAAAACATTTTATGAAAATCATTTAAGTTAAGATAATGAAACTCTTTATCTAACTCAGTTATATAATGAAACTCACTTATGTAACCAAATAATAATAATAACTGATTTTGTTCAAACTTTCTAGGAACAAAGAGGGATTACATTTTTCAATAAAAATGCTTGAAAAAACGAGATTTGGTAGCTGCTACAGAGACCTTGAGCTATGCAAACGCATTACAAATGTTGGCACAAATCAATAATTAAATCAAAAATTCATTCAGATGTCTGTCCTAACCGCAAGAATAAAGATATACCAAAAATCAAAGAGCCTGTTATGAAGAGCTTCGCTTTTATGTAAAAGCAATAATTTTCGTTGTATAAAAAGAATTTTGCTCCACTATATTTCCAACAATTGTTATAGACAAGTTAGTACCAATTATTTCATTATTAGAACTCATTATTAACTTCGATTTGTTTTATTGTAGGTCTATTGAATATGGAATATAGTATATATAATTAGGAGATTATAGCTTTTTAAATGAATAAAGAATTATTTAAATAAATAATTGCTTCGCCGAGTTTTACGTTAAGTACCAGTAGCACAACATTGGGTTGCATGTCTTCAGGCCTTGGGCCACTTTCCTCACTGAGAATCTCAACTTAGACCATTGGATCTAACGGTATTTTTTTATGACAACTATTAGAAACATTGTATAGTATTTTTTTAATTATTGTATAATTATGTACTGTAACGTGAAATATGAAAAATTTAATTACGTATTTGAAGTTGTTTATTTGTCAAAATCAATTTTTAAAAAAAATATGGGTAAATTTTGTTTAAAAATGTACAATAGTGAAGCCGTTTCTTACTCTTTATTACATTTTTTTGTTTAATTTTTTAGGTAACATTATTTTTACGGTTAAGACAACCCAACGGATTTTTTAATTAATTATTGCTTTATGGCACCATTTTCAACATCACGACAAAGGTCAACTCAAGATCTCTGTGTCTTTTGCAGCATAACTTCGCGATATTTTAATTTTTAATAGATTGATAGGAAATTTAATAATGAATCTAAAAATATCTTTAAAAAAAGTTTTAAGCGAAACTATAAGAAAAATATTAGTAATTACTATTTTTTAATAATAACTAAAGCACGCGCTTAGGATGGACAAAACTATTAATGAGATTAAAATAGGTTCGTGCTATTATTGGCAGAAATTTCCTTATTAAATGCTTTAACTGCCGGTCTATAGTAGAGTTACTATCAGATTCGTTATTGATATTTGATATATTTCAAATAGTTTGGGTCATATTTCACTATATATTTACTACTATACTTTAAATGTATCGCGTAGAACCTATTATTGAGAAAGTATCTAATACGTTAATATAAAATCTTGGAGCTTTACAAAAACCGCAAGGAAATAAATCTTTATTGTGATTTTCTTTTCCTCGCGTCCCTAGTTATTGGAAAGGCAATGAGTCTGTAAATAATTCTATTCAACAATGGAGTTTTGTGCTCATTCACACCAACTTGATAATCGAAATTTTGCATCGCCATCAACCTATATAAAGTCTGCCACACGAGAATTGAGCAACGGAGAGAATCCGGGATAAAAATTCCACTGTTGCCATCTATTGATAAATTAAGTGCAAAAGTTTTATTTATTTTAGGTACTTATTTTACTTATTTTTAGTACTATAGTTACTTACACAACGAAGGGAAATTTTCATTATTTTCATAAATTTCAGCTCAACTCAAGCTGCAGTTGCACATTTTATCACCATTCCCCCTCATACGTCGTTAAACTCTCATGTGGCGGACATTATGTATTTATATGTGAATATGTATACTTTAAATGATGACAGTCAGAATCTTTCGCATTTTGAACATAATTGGATAGCTCCAGTTATATAGCAATTAAATAAAATTAGAAGTAATTATATAATATAACCTCTCTCTCCCATTGTCCAACAGTTTACATTCATGGAGAAGCATATGCGCTTATACTTGTAAATACTTATAAAATAGTGTAGCAGTAAGTTCAGCAGTCGGAAAATAGAACTGTCGAGTAATAAAAAAATGTGTAAATCATGTGATCAGTTGTCAACATAGAAATTTAAAGACGCTGTTCAATATAGTGAAGATATTTTCATCGAAATCAGTAAAAATAGCTCGAGAAAGCCCAAACATCGAAAAAGAACAAAGTTCGGCGCCGGAGGGCAACCAGGATTGGAAAAAATTTGTAGGATCGATCCGTAGAAAAGTTCAAAGGCATGCGTCCGGGTCATCGGATCATTCATCACCTGCTCAATCCACGGGCGAACCCGTCTCTCGAAAGAATTCCCTAACACAACCGAAATTCGATATATTCAAAAAGGAAAAAGGTGATGAGAAAAGAGACAAAAAAAGTGATAAGCAACCCCTAACGAAGCAGAAATCTATCGGCCTAGAATGTTCTTCGAAAACTGAACTATTCAAAGCTTTAAGTTTCAAAGATAAGACAAAAAGTGTTTCTGTGAAACATGTAGACACTTTAGTTGCGCCCAAGTTGGGCAACCATTTACAAAAAGGTGTTCGAAAGAGTGAAAAGAAAGATAGTGATAAGACTTTTAAACCTAGTGTAAGTTTCTATAGAAGTAAAAGTAGATCCACTAAGAATAAGGAAGGGCTGAAACAAGACGATTTTCTGAAGGCCACCATGAGAATTTTTCTAGTTGTTTCTCCCCCAGTTGGAAAGATGCAGGTAACATAATATATATTATCTATTTCATTCTTATAGTAGTACTTATTTTAAGATTAAATATATAAATTTTAAGATAAAATGAATATAGGAGATTGCTGCAAGAAATGAAAAAGCTAAAGTTGACCCCCGGTTCATAGTTGTTTCAAGATGAGTATATTATACTCCCCCTCATCAATGACATACGCTCAGCAACCAACTAAAAGTATTACGTGGTATATTATTTTACTTTAATATTCACCGTACTTACTATGCTTAAATAGCATTTTCACTTTTTGCTAATAATCATACAACTGCGTCAAAACAAAGCATTTTCACAGGACGTAAGTGAGGCATAGTCACACGTACCTTTGTCATATAATGACAAACTTTGAGAGGAAACTTTTTTATGTGTCATTTTACAGGTGGTTATTTGAATCAAAGTAGATGATAGTGAAGACGAGAGACTTCATATTTTTTTTATAAATAATCTTCTAAATCAAATTTTACTACTTAACTGATTAAAGTAAAAAATATTACAGATAAAAGTATAAATTATTTAATAAAATTAATAAAACAACTGTTATTTAATGTATCTCTCCAACATTCACACATTGTCAGCTTTTATCTATAAAAAAATACTGTATCGTGTGGTATTTTTCATTGCCAGGTTAGTGGTCCATGCTTCATAGTAGAAAATTTAGACCAACACGAATAAATATATAAATATCTTTGCACACCTTTGTAATATCTTAGTTACATGCACGTAATCGTGAGCAGAGAGTAGAAATGTACTGGCAGCAAGACAAATAATGGCAATAGTGGCTGGCAGACAAATAATGGCAATAATGGCTGGCAGCAAGAAAAATATATGACAATAATAGGATACCTTGCAGATCTGGAACTTTTTTACTACAGCATGACGGGCCATGCTGGCAAGACAAAATTTCATAAAAATCTATTATTAAATGGCTGCAGGCAGTACGAATAGCGAAAGCTATATCTGCCACAATCACCCTTATCTTTCTGTGTTATGTGTATTATTATTATTTTAAATATCCACTTAATTTCTTGTTTTATAAAATACGTTTTGAAAAGTTTAGCACTGACAAGATTTCATAGTCCCGGAAGCGACTAGAAATCTGTACCTCGGGAGTTTTTAGAGTATCTATTGTAAAAATTAAATGAATATTCAAGATGGCGGATCCAAGATATCATTTTTGCAATTTGTGTCTGAATCTACTCAAAATCGCTGAACACGAAATATTTTTATCAAAATAAATATTCAATAGGCTTGAAGATAGCGGACATTTTTGCATTTATGGTCAGAATCAACTCAAAACTGAAAAATCGGGAATTTTGGGGTTGCTGATAACGATTTTTTTGTTAAATTCTATATACAAGATTTCGGCTCTAATATAGTGATAAGCCATTAATAGTCAGAATTAACTCAAAATCGGTGACTCGGGAATTTTAGGTTTGCTGATAACGATTTTTGCTGTAAAAATTATTATTCAAAATGGCTGCCCCAATATGGCTGCCATTTTTGCATTTATGGTTAGAATCAACTCAAAATTTCTCTCGGATATTTTTGGGGTCGAATATCACGATTTTTTGTCAAAATAAATATTCAAGATGGCTGCTCCATAGGATACTCTTCACAGATTCGGGTATTTTATGTAAAAATACAGTATGCATCCAGAACAAGGTTATGAATTAGGATTAATTTGAGATAAGAAGAGAGAATGTTACTAACGTTAGTTAGGTTAAGGATTAGTTAGGATTTACGAATTTAGTTTAGATATGTATTATGGAAAAAATTGCAATGGTAGTAAGTTGTATTTATGAAGAATAATAAATCTTTATCGACGACCGACATCTTAAATATTTGTAATGATAAAAAAATCCATATCTACCAGAAAAAACATCCAACAAATAAATGTATACTTGATGAATAGTTCAAGAGATGATATACTTGTTTTTTTAGAACTCAATAGCCACCATCTTGAATCGACCGTTATTTCTATATCCATAATTTTGAGATGGCAATCATATATTTTTCACATCTTAACAGAATTGTCTAACTACGGTGAAAAGGAAAATTACTACCCAAAATTTTACCGATATATGGGCTGGATCATTTTCTGACCACATTCATTCACAACGTTTTAATTGTTATGTGGCTGCAATCATATTCTTGTGACTATTCAGATATCCTGTTTTTAAATAATATTTTCCTGTTTTATTCCTGTTCTTATGTGTACTAGTTTCCGGTGCTAATGTTCGTTAATTAATCATTTATTTTTCTAAGACTAAATCCTAAAATAAAACTCACCTATCACTTAAGAACCTTATTAAAGGATAATTTATTATGAGTTGAAACCTAATGAAAATTTACGGAAAGTGTTTTTATAATGCAGACGTTTCATTTTGTAAAGAGAGCTTCACACTTAGCTACACTTAAAATATAAATATGGCGAAAGCTCTATAAAATATGAGTTTCAGTAAAAGCTTTTGATCCTAAAGCGAAATTAATGTGATCTATCATTTGCGTGTGTTTCAAATCCGGTCTCAGGCATTCTGATAAATATTTATTTATCTCAACATTAACAGAACACATACACTGGGGTAGATGTTTATTTTGTTCTAAATATTTAGAATGCAAATTTAATGTTCAGGGTTTTATGGTTTTAGTAGATTGTTGTCAGTTAGATAAAGTAACAAACCATTTTTTTTTAAGTTTTAAAAAAATACAGAATTTAAAATTTAATAATTCTCCGTACCTGATTCTGTAAGAGGCTCCAGTGGCACTCGACATGGCGCGGCGGTTCCATTGCTGCCGCCAAGGGTAAATTGACTTATTTTTCCATTTAATGTGTAAGCTTAAGCTCAAGCTTTCAATCGGGCTATGAGAGTGCTGGATTCTGTAATTACGAGTACCAAGGGACTTCATATTATTAACACGCCGAAAATATGTTAATCATATGCTCGTAGAAATGTGTTGTAAGAGTCCCATATTATATTGTGCTTATCGATGCTGTAGCCTTGCATTTTTGAAATCTTGTCGTGATCATCAAGTCATTTTATTTTTCTCCCTATTAAACATTATTTCAAATCCCGTTTCATTTCCGAAGATCTAGATAAAGTAGGTCTTGCTCTCATCAGAGACCCCATACACAGCACAAGAAGAAAACTCGACTGTACTAATACCCTTATATACAAAACATAGATACTTCCGGATCCACAATTTTCCAAAATTCAGGTCTAAAATTAACCTAATTCGTGACGGAAGAATTCTTCGAAAATGATGGCCGACTATCACTAATTTGAGTATTCTTATTTATTGTTGTATTTATTGTTAGTTGCAATACTTAGTTCTAAAAGTAAAAGAGTTACTTATTAAAAAGTTATCACCATCTAATTATTTTCCGTAAACTTTCGTACCATGCGTTCTTAATATAATGCATAGTATCAAATATTATTATTGAACCAATTATGGGAGTAAAGAGCTCTAGTAACTGACGAAAGGGCTCCAGTTATGCTAGAACCCTTTATTATAATTCCCGTAAAGATCAGTCTTGTGTGACTAATAGTAAATTCAAATCCATCTAGAAGCTTATTATGCTCATGCCAATGAAGTTACAATATCAAGTGAACTGAATGCAGTTCCTGTATCCATATTTGTTTTGATTCCCAACCGTTGATGGGTACATGTAGTCGGTTCATCTATGACTTGAAGTGAAAATCTAATAATCGTCACAAGATGCTATTCTAATATTTTCCATTCCTTTAACCGTAAGGTCTCTTACAGAAACATAAATTGAATCCACTCTCAAAGTAGAGCGCGTTCGTCAAAGTAATGGTAAGATTTGTAACTGCCGATACCCCTTCGTGTCCATGATTTATCAAAAGAAATTAATAGCATATTATATACAAAATATCTTTACGTAAATGGATAGCAATTATTTATTGATATCGATGCAATCTCAGAGGTACTATGACTTTATTCATATTTTTTTTCTCACTAAATAATAATAATACTAACTTTATGCGACTTGGACATAAAGATGAAACTGCAATGCTTATTACTATGTTTCATTTGCCAATTACTATTTTAAATATAAATTATTATTTATAAATAATAAATGATATCGTAAGAAAAGTATTTTTTTCTTTAAATGTCTTAAATTGTAAATTATGCTGCATTAATTCAATTCATTTCAATTTTAAAAATTCTTATAAAAAATAAATTTAACAAGCTCTGGTACGTAGGAGTAGTAGGAACTAAACATTCCACTTATATAGTCTTATCAGAACACTTATCAGAACTTATATAGTATACTTGTATAATATTACTTATATAATAAAAATAATAATAATTAATTTTTATTTCCTATAATGAAATTATTATACTATAATGAAATAGAACATGTCAATACAACTTAGATTCTATACTTGTTTGGTTGCCTTACGTTGATAGTTGATATATTAATAGAGAATTGAGATAGCTTAATTTCTTTTATAGATAGAGCAGAAAATAGGTTAAGATGAAAAGACTAATGGAGTGGAATATACTTACTCTAATTTATTACATAATCTGTGAACTATTTATAAATATCGGCGCCAGTTCACAATGCTAGTGAACTCTTCTGTATTTACTAGTTATCAAAAATTTCATAATCGCATAGACATATATAAAATTATTATGTTTATTATGCTTATTTTGTCTGATTAGAACACGCAATTGCTTAATTTCAGGTAGAATTCAAAATAGACTAAAAACCCAGATTAAATTATCAAATTTATTTTTATATTGAAAACTTTTTTACCGTCAAAGACTGGCATATAAATTTACCAATGGTTATAAAAGGGATTAAATTTTGTTTGTTACCCTTATTTTTGAAGTTAATTCTTTGCAAATAAACCAGAACAAATCACAGTCGCACATCAGTGTCGCACTATGTTGATGATCTCCTACCGATGGTATTCTGCAACTGATGAACTGTAATGGCGTCGAACAACTGTAACGGTGTCTGTAATGAAAATTTACATAACTGTAATGAAAATTTCTTTGGGTCCAATTAATCAGCGATTTTAACAACTCTGCTGATGAAAATATTGCTATGTCTACTCGTACTTACATTGGCTTGTTTATTTTCTTTGCTTTTTAATTTATGATTACGCAGATGGGATGAAAAATACTTATAAGACTATCTAGAACAACCTAAATATATCTCTTTACTATTAGGATCTTGCATTTATCACTAAGATTCCTTAACTTCTACGATACAATATACTCCTTATACTTATTTTTACTTTTGCATCCAAACTTTAAAAATTGCTATTATTTTCACTATTAAATTCTTTAATTTTGTTTTATAAAAGCTCTACACGAGGCTACTGAAACTAGTGCCAAATATGTACTTTCCTGTATTATTATGCAATACTAAGGAAGTCCCTTTAGAAAAACAAAACAAACTTCCTTAGTTTCACATCCATTTCCTCACCATATTTTAATCTTTTTACTATTACACGTTAGATTTACATTTAAAACACTTTACATTTACATAGTTATTCAACAATCTTTGCACTATTATATTTATTTCAATACAATTTTGTACGGATACTTCTATTTTGCTTGCGGTCAGTCAACCTTGCACCGTTATTTACCGCGAGATGAAATAATCTAGAAACCTATTTTGGAAGGTACTCTTTTATATACTATTGTGAATTGCCACAGTTGAATAAATCTTCATCTTTGATAATAAGTAGAATAACTTGTCAAAACTATTTTCGTTGTCCTTTTATTTTTCTGGCGAATTTTAAGTAACTATTACTATAATTATGATTGACAATCAGCATATAGTCGTTGAGATCACGTGATGTAGTGTTTTGTCTTTATCTGACTGAGGCACGATATTTTGCTTTTGTAGCGTATTTTTTACATACCATATGGTTTGTTTACTTCGTAGGTAGATCTAGATCTTTACGATTCTAATGCATTTTATTGATTATGTTAGGACTATTTTCTCATATATATATATATATATATATATATATATATATATATATATATATATATATATATATATATATATATATATATATATATATATATATATATATTCAAATTGATGCGAAAGATTTTAAAAGCGAGTGTACAGCAAAAAATAAGTAAGGTCTCTCATAATTTTTTTTCTGAAACCCCTTCCACTCCAAGTTACAGCATTCTAAAGTTAAAAAAAGTAGTAACAATTGGTTTTTATTTATTTTCTCCACAGTGGAAAAATTTAGAAGAATGAAATTTGGCGGACAGCTTTCTCAATTAGAATGACAGTTTGTGACAGTTTTGTAACCCTGAGATATTGTTACAAGGGGATAAAGGAACAAATTCCTATAATATTTTTCATCAAAACTTTTCAACGCGTCGTAAAATAAAATCTATTAGAATGCCCATAAAAAGGTTTTGTTCTTTTCCCTATGTGAAACTCCTTTTCATTTAATTTGTGTCCGTTTTCATTTTTAAATTGGCAATGTTTATATCACCGGATGTTGACTTTATTACTTATATAAGATATCATCACTTTTTTAAAACAAGTAAAGCAGTCGTTAGGAATTATATTTAGTCTCAATTTGTCTTGGTTTAAACTTAATTTGTCTTAAATTTATTTTACAATTAATTGTCAGTCGAAAATTGGTAAAAATATCATTATATCTTCCACTAATATGTAAGTAACAGTAATGAATTTATTTCGTTAACCTCGTTTATATAATTTTTGTAGTCTTTTCAATTATTAAGTACTATGACAAAACTGAAACTAAAATTCTCAATACCTACCTTCTCTATGTTACGCCGCTGAAAAAAGAACAAAATCCAGATGAAATATCCATAACAACCAAAATCTATTCACATTTAGGTGGCGCCAACTGAACAAAAACTATAATTTTATGAAATTACAGGCACCACTTACGTCAACTGTATAAACTAAGTTTACATTTCATGGTCACGCCTGCTGTAATAATTTTTGAAGGTTTTGTATGTAGAATGAAAATATAAATAATGCTTCCATTGTATGTATGTATTTATTATGGTTTATATTATGTAAGACCTATATATATATATATATATATATATATATATATATATATATATATATATATATATATATATATATATATATATATATATATATATATATATATATATATATATATATATATATATATATATATATATATATATATATATATATATATATATATATATATATATATATATATATATATATATATATATATATATATATATATATATATATAATATATATATATATATATATATATATATATATATATATATATATATATATATATATATATATATATATATATATATATATATATATATATATATATATATATATATATATATATATATATATATATATATATATATATATATATATATTATATATATATATATATATATATATATATATATATATATATATATATATATATATATATATATATATATATATATATATATATATATATATATATATATATATATATATATATATATATATATATATATATATATATATATATATATATATATATATTATATATATATATATATATATATATATATATATATATATATATATATATATATATATATATATATATATATATATATATATATATATATATATATATATATATATATATATATATATATATATATATATATATATATATATATATATATATATATATATATATATATATATATATATATATATATATATATATATATATATATATATATATATATATATATTATATATATATATATATATATATATATATATATATATATATATATATATATATATATATATATATATATATATATATATATATATATATATATATATATATATATATATATATATATATATATATATATATATATATATATATATATATATATATATATATATATATATAT
>CAXKVY010018494.1:0-45122 GCA_964058915.1 Tetropium fuscum
AGAAACTATAAATTTACATGGGATATCAAGAATCCTGGGCGAACAAATGAGAAATATTGTGCAAATTTGCAACGGGAAAAGATTTCAATAAAGCATGTGGATTATTACCTTAGTCTCATTATGTTAATCCTTTAAAACCTTTGAGGTCACTGACACTTTCGAACTAACAAACACCACTACACTTGTTGAACTGTTGCGATGTGATTCGGCATCTCGTACTTCTCGTCCAACTCCTACAGTCTCGTTCTGGATGCAAAACAGCTGATGAATAATAACATCAATGGGAAAGCAATTACGTCTTCGAATTATCCGAGAATTTCTCTGGAACTCTGGTACTTTGTATTATCTGAGCTTTTCTTGATGATGATGCTTTTCAACCCGTACACACTTGTGTACGATGAAAAATATTTAAAATATTACTAGCAATAGTTTGTATTTACGGCTGGTTAATTTTTAACTTGAGTTACACATTTCTTGTTTTAAAATACAAAATTTATAACAATTTTTAAGAGATTTTTAAGTAAAAAATTACGTCGCTACCTTTTGGTGCCGTCGATGGTGGTAGCGTCGCCTCTTAGTTGTTGTTTGTAGGCAAAGACGTCTGTTTATTTAAAACAATGCACTGCTTCCTGGTTACTACCCCTACTTTTAACATAACACATTTTAATCTACCAATCACATGACTTCATAATTTATATTTTTAATAATTCCACAACAGACATTACTCAAATTTTATCACCACATATTTTCAATCCGTACACATGTTTATCTATTTCATACGTCTGATGTACTTCCTTGATGTACCTCCATTATGAACCACCTCCCTGACTGTCTGAAATACATTTTTCTTCGAGGCTATAAAAGCGTTATGATCTCGTTAACTACTTTTTTGGGTGTTTGCATGGCATAATATTACTGAATTTAGACTTACTTATATATATATATATATATATATATATATATATATATATATATATATATATATATATATATATATATATATAAATTATATATAAATTACAATCACAATATATATAAATTACAATCACAGTAGTTCAAACTAAATAATAGAATATTATTCAGAATCATTTAAATAGGTACCTAAATTATAGATAGTTTTACACTTAAGAAATGTTGAACAAGGTAGAAATTGTATGCATACAATGCATACAATTGCAATTGTATGTAAATAAGGGTAATGTTCAATAATTATTAATATTTATGTAGAAGTAATAGAAATGAATATTTTGGTGAATTATAAATCAAGAGGGAAAATGTCAGAGAGAAAAGAAATGTCAAAATAAATTAGAAAGGAGAATAGACGTCTATCCCAAAAATTGGAAAAAATATAATAAAAAAGGAATTGTTTGAAAGAGAACAAACTAGATATATATATAAGACACAAAGTATAGCAGTATGGCTCCGGAGGAATACACAAACTAGAAGAATCAACTTAGGAATTGATGAAATTAATATTTTCACAGATGGAAAGGACAATAAACTAGGTACAGTAAACAGTGAATAAAGGTAAAATTCAAGTGTTATGAATTGGATATTTATCTACCTCAAAAGTAAAATCACAGCAAGAACTGTATCAAGCAGTATATTCCGGACGAATATATAGAGTCGAAGAGATAAGTGACATTGAAGTAAGTGCATACATTGATTTTCTCTGCAATAAAAAAAACCTTAAAACTATTAATTAAAAGACATATGAATATGATTAAACGAGTGCCACATAAAGCACCACATTTTGCTTTACTAACAGCTGATTTATTGTGTTGTTAAGTATACCCAAAAGAGGGTGACATCAATATGTGTTGAGTGGTGACACACATTGTCATGCACAAGAACTGTATACTAGATATAATTTAGCATAATTGTTAGTTATATTAAAATTGATAAGAGGGCGCAAGCGTAATATATAGAAATTAAATAGATGTTTTTATATTTAAGTTAGAATCGTGATAGGTAGAATTTTTAAAATATTTCTCATTGAAATGTTTATTTGAAATATACTTACCCTGAATTTAATATATTTCAAAAATAAAAAACTGTAAAAATTTAATAATTATATTAAATTATTGAACATACTTAATCATATATGTAATTCATCAACCAAGAACTACATTTTTTAAGTATTATTAATAAAACATAAATATTCTTCAAAATTTAAAATAACAATATCTATCGCTATTATTTACTTTGAACCTACAGGAATCCCTAAAATTATCAAAAATAATAACAAATGTCAATTTGATAAAAATTAAATAAATAGGCAAGAACATATCATGACAATATATATATATATATATATATATATATATATATATATATATATATATATATATATATATATATATATATATATATATATATATATATATATATATATATATATATATATATATATATATATATATATATATATATATATATATATATATATATATGTATATATACATATATCACGTTCACTTTACATGTCACATGTCTGATAGAGTTTTCATGCTCCGTGTTAATTTGGCCTGGGCATGGATTCTACGCTCACTCGTGTGTTTATCTGTGGCATACGGCCTGATTGTTTTCGACTATACTTTCTTGGGAATTAAGTTGTGATTATGGTAATGAATTTTGGACGATTTTCTTTAAGGCATATTTAGTGGAGTAAAGTGGAGTTCGGAACGAAATGTTCCGTTTTTTTAACGGCGTGGAATCAGGTGACACCATATATATTCTTGTTGTGTATGTCATTAGCATGCAAAATGGCTATTTACGACTTTTTTGGTCGGTACCAAACTTTATTATTGATAATAAAGTCGAAAATTTTAAAATCTAGGAAAACTTTTTTTTTGTATGTATAATACTCAATATTTCGAAAACTACTGGAAATATCGACTTGATTTTTTTTATTGTAAAACTAACGCCTTAGTGCTTTTACTGACACATTTTTACTAACAAAAAAATGATAAATTTGGTTGCAGGACAAATCAGAATGTGCCGCTTATGTTTCTTGTACTGAAATTTTCAGTATTCGACAAAAAAAATCATTTCAGATTTTTTTGTGTATATTCAATGAACAAAATGTAGCTAATATTTTGAAAAAGATTTTAAAAAATCATATCTCTCCTAAATGGCACAGTTTCTGATATATTCACTTTTATTTAAATGTGCGACGCGGTTAGTCATCTGATGTTAGTTATCTATGCTTGAATGACTATATTGCACTCTATACTACTTATTAGTCAATGTTTTGTCTAATACATGGTAGTGTATCGAGTTACTGTTAACCTAAAAAGAAAAACTACATTTTAAAATGAATTATATAAATATATAAAATTACAGATAAAAAAAATTAATTATTTAATTCGTGACGAGCGTGTTCTACAATAAAAGGGTTACTATCAATTATATTTGCGGCTGAGAATAATTTTTTTAAAGATGTATGAAATGGTAATTACAAAATGGTAATTACAAAAAGAGAATCGTATAGGAGCGGGACGAGCGAACAACACGAACCGAATAACCATTGTTTTTGACAGTTATTTATAAGCCTAATACTTCAATCAATTATCGAATTTAATATATTTGGTTCCAGAAAAGTCGTTACCAAAATTTTGGGAGTTTTTGAATTACAGATAATAAACAAGAGCTGTTAGTATTCATTACAAAAATTATAAGTATTACAAAATGGTACAAAATATCTAAATGATAACGAATTGAATTTGTTGTTTTGAAAGTTGCTTTTATAAGTCAAAATGAGGAATTAAACTGATTAAGAAATCTGTATGCTTTAAACTCGAACCAAGATGAGGCAGATACTCGAATAATACTACATACTTTGGCTGAGTGCATACAAAGTAAGAACATTTTAGCAAAATCAGTAGACACCGATATTCTTCTTTTACTAATACATTTCAAATATTTGGAAATATATTTAAAATAAATTTCCAAGCATTTGGAAAAATCAATGTGCTGCACGAATTTGTTGACTATGCATTGTTTAACTGTCTATGACACAAATAGTTCAATTTATAAGATTGGTAAGAAAACAGCATTTCATGTTTTATCAAAGAACATTAACGATATAATAGAATTATCACATCTTCGAAGAACCGAGGAGCGTCTTTATAGTTGAAATTTACTCCACTAGTTTAAGATATTTAAGGTTTGGAACAAAATACATGGACCAATAAAAGGGTACAGTTATTTTGTCTTCTTCCAACATCTGCTTCTGCTTTTCAACAAGTATCGTGTGTACTATCGAATCAAGTTTAAGTGTGGCTAAGCAATGAACTGGGTCCAGAAAACTGAGGTTTGAAATTAATAGATAGCTATAGATATCTTATGATAGATATATAGCTTATGATTTTACAATTTTCTCTATTATACACACACACCCCCTCACTGCAATTGAATTAGACACCTTAGCAGCAACATTAAATAAACCCATCAGTGTCGAAGCCATATAATTTCAGGATTAGTTTAACTCATAACAGCTGAGCGCTTCACCAGCAGAATGGATGTGACGCCTTTTGAAAATGGATTTATTTCGACTGTAATCCCGGATGTTTTCCTCAGGGTTATTAGTTCCTTTCATAGAAGGTTAAGACATGTTTTTAAACATATGTGCCCTTACAATAACCCATGGCGTAGATGTGTAATTATGCGATTATGAATAACATAGAGGCAGAGGCAGGAGACATGCATGCGTACCTAAGTTAGGTACCTGTTTGTTATTAAGTTCTGTTTAATTTTCCGTATAATATATTACCTTTGAGTATTCTCAGAAATTACTTATAAGGCTTCAGGAATTGTTAAGTAATAAATAATATACGTAATTTTCCAGGCAAGTAAATTAAATCGAAAATGTTTCATGCAAATATTGAGTAACAACAAACCTCAACTTTTTTTGAAAAATGACGCTAATTGTACATAAATTGTAGTAAATCCATTTTTGGAAACAAATAAGTGAAATTACTCATAATAGTAACATTGGGATAAATGAACTTATAACAAATTCTTGCCGAGGCCAAGAGATTGTGTCGTATTAGATTCGGATCTAAAATTTGAAAAATATGTCGATAATCTTTTAAAATGGACATATCTCACACTCAAAGAAATCTACGGTAGTAGGGTGACCTTTACGTTGAGTCCATTGTCCATTAGGTTGAATAAAAAGAGCATGGAAACACAGTTTTTATATATATATATATATATATATATATATATATATATATATATATATATATATATATATATATATATATATATATATATATATATATATATATATATATATATATATATATATATATATATATATATATATATGTAGTATATAATAGCGATTCTTACTGCCTAAACATGTAGATTTGTAAAGATGTTAACGTAGGTAAATGTAAAGTAAATTTTAAATAACGTTAATATTTCAGGCGTTTGGCAGCGTAGGGAGTTTCCTCTTCTTCATCGTCTAGCAGTGTGTCCATAAACCTTCCTTCTTTGCGCGCTCCTTCTACTTCCAGGTCCAGAATATCCAGGATGAACTGGACATTCTGGACCTGGATCTGGCGAATTTTCGCATGTATACCCCGAGCAGTTCTTGCAAAGGGTCAAGCACCGATTTCTTGAACTGGACATTCTGGACCTGGATCTGGCGAATTTTCGCATGTATACCCCGAGCAGTTCTTGCAAAGGGTCAAGCACCGATTTCTTGCATTTACAAAGGACGATGTTCAATATGTTATGCTAGGGCTGGCTGCATTGCGTCTCGTCAGCGACCACCTCCAAACTGATGGTACGATGTCGTTAAGTAGCCATAAGCCATATCTGGACCTCGAAGTATGTCCGAAAAACAAGGAGGGTAGCCGCGTCTTTGGTAGGTGGCAGTCTGGGCAATTGTAATTTGGGTTTGGCCACCAACTTAGTGAAAAGTTGGTATCGGAGGTTAGGGAGGTTTTTTTCTAGTTTTTTCGTCTCTCCCCAAAATTCCACAGGGTTTTGTTGGATAAATTGGGTATAGCACCCACAAAAAAATATCCCAAAGTTCGGAATGTTTCTAAGGTACTCCCCCGATTTGACCCTATGACGACTGGACTAAATGGCATTCCTTCCCCTTTGAAAATGTAGTCACTAATAATATTTAAGACATCTTATAAGCAGATACCAGCCGGTACCTGCTTAAAAACCAATAAAATTGCTTAAATCCAATATAGAGAAAAGTTCATTATAAATACGTATTTTACTTTAGTTTACGTATTTTACTTTGGTTGAGTGGAAGACCAGGTAGGTTATCAGTGTTTTATCACTCGATAAACTGAACTTCGCCTTTTGTTTTTCAGTATGTGATCTATGTAAATTAATATAATGTAAATAATTTTATGAAAACAATAAAGCCGTTTATTATAGGTAATTATTTTGGCCAGGGGGCACTGACCAGAGTGCCCCCTGGCGAGCCGCGTTACTCTATAACCACTTGCCACGTCCGCGGGGTAAGTGGTCATTGAGGCCGTGCCTTTTATTATTATTTGTTTTAATTTTATTATTGTGCAGTATCTAACATATTCCTAGCATAGTCCGTAAAAAATGAGTAATAAAAAAGATAACCGCAGATCGAACGTGACCTGAAATAAACCCAAACATACTACGTGAAATATAAATGTCTGCGGTATTCAGTATATTAAATAATAATAATTTCCCTGCTCAAACTACATTTGTGGTCGAGTAGTAATTTCGAATAATAAAGCATCTCCTCACGCTGTAGAAAGTTTACAAAAAATCCGATAAAATGTATTATGGCTCGGCTCGTAAAACAACAATAAAATAAGATCTTCACGAGTGATTTGTTTTAGACAAAGGATGTTCACTCAAGCGTTGATTATTTTTCCATTCAGAAATTATTTGGTATTACTGAAATATGACTACTAATTCAATATACAGTGTGAATAACTTAATTTAATCGTACCTTGACTACTTTATGTAGGGACATATTAGGTATTAAATGAAGTTCTTCTAGTTAAGATCTTAAATGGTTGTTCTATCATTAAACTAGCGAAATATTATAAATGTGAAACATTCTCTAGGATACTTTCGCATATTTGGGTATATTGAATGTAAAACACAAAATCTGCAGCCAGAATTTGTGAATCTCAAATAGATTAAATATTTACCAATTAGGATTAGGTTGGGATAAGCATCATGGTTATTATAACGTTAGGATTATTATATTATAAAGTTATTATTAACGTTAGGAGATGACATTTTATTGACTTATGAATGATATATAAAGGCATCAAAAATACCGAATAATAATTTGCGATTTTTATTCTTAATATAGTAGATCTATTCATCTTAATATAGTAGAATCGGTTCAGAACTGAACGATATATTATTATTGATATATGTATATATATATATATATATATATATATATATATATATATATATATATATATATATATATATATATATATATATATATATATATATATATATATATATATATATATATATATATATACATATATATATATATATATATATATATATATATATATATATATATATATATATATATATATATATATATATATATATATATATATATATATACATATATACATATATACATATATACATATATATATATATATATATATATATATATATATATATATATATATATATATATATATATATATATATATATATATATATATATATATATATATATATATATATATATATATATTGAGAAAGTTTGCACAGTTTGCAAAGTGTGCAAACATTCAATAGCCCCACGTTCTGGGCGACTATTGTAAATATTTACAATGTGTGAAATTAAAAAGCGCTACTGTTTTGGGCGACAATTGTAATTTATAAGAATTTATCTACCTTCAAAAGCCTCACTGTTGTGGAAATAACCCCTTAGAGATGTTGTTGGTTGTAAGCGACAAATTATCAAATATAATAAGATTAAAGGAAAAATTATGAATGTTTAAAATATTTAAAGTATTGTTTTAAGGATTTGATAATTTGATATCGTAGTTAAATTGGTGATTTGTTTGATTAGAATGTTTTTTTAGAGCTGTAATATTAGCTGAATATTTGTGACCTTTTAAACGTTCTTCAAGAAGTTGCATTGTTTGACCAATGTAGACTTCACATGGAATTTCTTACAATGTGGTTTTTTCGTTGATTTTTGTCTCTTAATGTTGTGTAACGGAATTTTAAGTTTGTATTTTTGTGTGCTGTGTGATCATATTTTCTTTGAAATGTATGAAATATTTTCTGATAGTTGTGGTATATATGGTAAGGCAATATATGTTTTATGAGTATTAGTTGCATCGATTAGTGGTGGTTGAGAATTGTATTTGTGAATTCTATTTTTGAAAATTTTGTTGATTAGAGAAAAAGGATAGTTATTATTTGTTAAAACATTTTTTGCTTTTTATATGCATTCTTTTCTAAAAATGGCAGACGTTAGTTTTATTGATCTGTCTACAATGCCAATTAATACAGTTTTTTGTGGTTGTAAGGGTTTTTTGAGTTGATATTGGTGATTGTATTCCATTTTGTTAATATTTCAGTTTTGTTATTTATAACAGTATTATTATTTTTAAGTAAGTCTAAGAAATTTATCTTCTTTTCTGATTCGTTTTCAATTGTGTAAATTGTATTTTTGGATGGTAACTATTAAAATTTAGAATCGAATTTGTATGTTCAGTTGGAAACGCAGTTATGTAATCATCAAAATAATGTTTGAAAAATTGTATTTTATTGTTTAATGTTGGAATTATGGTTTTTCCTAAATCTTCTAGTACTAATTCTGCGATTGTACTGGATATTGGTGAACCCATTGCACAGCCATACGTTTGTTTGTAATATGTATTAGGTACTGCATTGAAAAAATGTGCAATTTAATGTGAGTTCTAAGGTATATAAAAATTCTTCTATTGGCAAAGTCCAAATCACACTATAGTCAAAAACCAACTGATGATGCACCTCATTTCATTCACCCCTCCTAGAATCACACATAAAAGAAACAAAGAAGGTGAAATTGTTTAAATAATTGCATTATTTAGAAAGACACACAGATGAAGATTTAAAAAACAAATTACTTTAAATAAAAAGGTATGGCAGGCTACTACTTACATACAGCCTGTATGTTGTATCTTATATATTAAATTGAATGTCGATTGTCATCATTTTAGCGGCATGCTACACTACAAACATAAACGAAATTAAACTACAAAGTACTAAAATTAAACTTGGAGCATTTGGCGCAAAGACAAATTTGTGCGTTTCTTATGTACATACATAGGTACCTATTAATAAAGTGATTGTGCATAGTATTAGTATATATTTCATTATAACGAAGTAATTGAATTTGTCAAAAAAATATTCCATTCACTATATGTGGCAATAGATAGTGATTATTAGTTTTTCGAGAGAATTAAATATAATAATTATTGAGGGAAGTAAAAACTGGCATAACTTAGACAGAAAGGCAAGTGTACTGAAATGGATACTGACAAAAATTAAAAGAATAATAAAGTGTCATTTAAATAGTAAATTAAGTAATCGGTTTCAATGTAAACGAAACAAAAAATACAGCGACAGCTAACCCAATAACAATTTTACAATTTTCTACATTATTTTACAATTTTGGGTTCCTAATTCTCGGTGACGTTGGGATCATTTTGAAATATTTCTCGTCATATGATTTTAAAAACTTTTACTCGAAACTGTAGGTATATTGTTTAATAATTCAATTCGGTGTAAATCAAGTTATTGAAGTTCGGCTTTGTTTGTTGAAGATCGACTATAGAAAGGTTTAGAATTCGTAATTTCTAGGCTGAAGATGCTATTTCAGAAACGTACTTTATTACTTTTAAAAGCCTTTATGTCCCTGAGGGTTTGGATAATAGAGGACAGATCGATGTCGTCTATACGGACTTCCAAAAAGCATTTGATCAGATTGACCATAACATACTCTTTTTGAAACTAGAAAGTATTAGTTTTTCTGAAGCATTGATTAATTTATTCACCCCCTATTTAAGCAATAGACACTTTATGGTCAGATATCAAAATTTCAATTCAATATCATTTTCTTCAACTTCAGGAGTTCCACAAGGTTCCAATCTGGGCCCCATATTGTTCTTATTCTTCATTAATGATCTTCCTGAAGTCAATACTTGTGAGCATTTGTTATTTGCCGATGATTTTAAACTCTACTCTGAAATTAAATATTCTACAGATTCCATCCATCTTCAAGACTGCATTAACAGTATGTCTTCATAGTGTGAGACAAATCATCTTAAACTAAATATAACTAAATGTAACGTAATGATTTATACTCGCAAAACTAGGTACATATTATACTAACTATTATACTTCATTGGGAATAACATCATCAGCCGAGTTGATGTATTCAAAGATCTGGGTATTTATTTTGACAGCAAACTCACTTCTGTTGAACATATAAACCATATTGTTTCTAGTGCCTTTAAATATTATGGCTTCATTTACCGCAATTGCCGGGACTTAGGTATTTACTTGCGAGATTTAATTTTGACTCTTTAAAAACCAGACGCAATATCATGCTAATTAGATTCTTATCTGATTGCCTTGATTGCCCTGATCTTTTAAATAAAATGAGTTTTCTGATACCTCGCCTAAATTCTAGACAGCAAACTTTATTTTACTGTTGCTCCTAGATCAAATATTTTAAGAAAGTCCCCAATATCTCTGATGTGTGAACTGTTCAATCGTATCGCTTCTGATTGTGATATTCACTGTGATAATTTGAAGAGTATATGTAATTGGGTAGCTCGGTTAGCTTAAGTATTAGGCACTTGTTTGATTTGTTGTAGTAAATTATATTTTGTTTGTTTCTTTTATTTTGCCATATATTCATATTATGTATATGCATATTTAGTTTGGGTAATAGGTATTACGTCTTATGTATTGTATTGCCGTTTTGTATTATTTTACTTCTACTTATATCGTTATATTTTAATTATTACTTGTATTGCTTTTATTCCTGTAATTGGGTTTTTTTCCTGTTGGAATAAATAAATATTATTATTATTATATAGGTACGTCAAAATTTGATAAACAAACCTCATTGCCATCGCTGCGCTGGCCGTAAAGTCAGTACCTACCTAGCGGCAAAGACACTGCAAAATATTTATTTCACACATAAATAATCTCGTGATCCCCTGGTATATCAAAAACCAGTAATCCGTTATTTATTAAAAAAGTGCCAGACAAGAATCTATTTAGCGGCAATGATACATCAATTTTACCCAAAATAAAAAATGATCGATTGGCAACGCGCACTCGATTATCAAAGGATTATCACGTGTCTTAATGAGTTTGCTACCCTTCTGTGAAAGGGATTTTTGTCATGTTAAACGCCGGCGAGCGTGCACACGCCTACCACCACGTGTGAGTAAAAAAAATGCATGTAGATAACAAAAAACAACGATAACAAATCTTGGCTTCCTATCGAGAATTATTATAGATAAACCACACAAACGGTCCAAATCAAGGCCTTCCAAATACTAATAATAGCTGCCGCTGTTAATCCCAAAAATGGGTAGAATTCGGCAAATTAGTCTAAAAGCACCAAATTTGGCAGGAACATTTTTAAGGTCAATCTAAGGGATTTGACCCGGAGGGCAAGCCCAATTTTTGATTATGAGTCAAGATGGCGGCTATTTTTCAAAATGGCGGTTTATAATCTAGTCAATCTTCTTTTGATCGGTTTCAAACGATCTATAGTAGGTATTTGATCTGTTTTATAAAATATATTTTCTTTAGTACGAACACACAGTGGCGGATACAAAGGGGGGGGGCGGTGGGGGCGATCGCCTCCTCTGTTTTGTTCAGCAAGTCCAGGCAAACATAGGACAATGCGCCGCATTCCATAAATCCATAATAGATGAACTGTTTAGGTTTAGATCTCGCTCGATCAGAGGCCAGTTAAGATTGCACGAGTTGTACGGTGGTCGGCTTGCCCCACTCCAAATTTTGAAGGCGAATTCAATTTATCGTTCCTCTACGTTTGTTCTTCTCAGTCGCGAGTTCGCAACTGACCTCGTTTTTGTTTTAGCTTTGTGAGTGTACAGACACGCGACTTAGCCAACACGTTGTATTTTCATGTTTAGATGATGAATAGGAAAATCCAAGATTTTTTCTCTACTGGTCAATAAGTCAGATAAACCATATATAATGTTTCGATTTATTTTATAATAATTTTATGATAATAGATCATATCCCCACACATAAAAAATTAAAGAAAATAATCACTTTGAGATTTGTTTATTGGATATTATGTTAGAAGAAATAGACCTTTTACATATAAATATTGTCAGTGGCGGGCAATTTTTTCGAAGGGATTTTTTAAACTTTTTATGTGAGGGACGATCTCGGGAACGAAGGTTTATAACGGAATATATGATTTTTAAGCATTATGGAGATAAGGGACAACACATTGGGAAAAACCTCTCTAGGAGGACAAGTAATAGTGGATTGGTCAAGGTGTTGTATATGTCAGTGTAACAATCAAGAAAAACTGATTTGCCCTGCACGTAACCCGATCGAGAAATCGCGCAATAGTGGCTACGAAAATTTTTCAAAAAGTGTCAAAACTTTAATTCCGTCTTCGTACGTCCTGCCATCTCGCATGCCTATTAACATTTTTGGTGATGGGGAGAGTATTTTAGATGCTTTAATTAAGAATGAAGCCAAGTGGCATAAATCCTGCATTAGACAATTTTTAGAGCCGAGACTAACTGCACTTATTAAAAAATTAGATATAGATCCTACATCTGAAAAAGCCGAGGAAACAACTAAAGGCAGCGGCAATAGAAACACGCGTTCTAAAGTAACATTTGCGGCTCCGCAAAATCTCCAAAGTGGATCAGCTTCGAAAGCACCTGTTCTGCACTGAAAATAAGCCTCTACACCTAATTCCTCCTAGCTCTGCAGCACTGTTACAACATTGCCTTCGTACTGCATATCAAGCTGGCCAAATTTGGGGCAGATCATTGGATATGTTACAGTGTGAGCCACCGGCACCGATTTCTTGGGGTTGGGTGCAGCACAATGAAGTCTGGGAACCAGTTTGGTCAACACTTTCATCTATATGGGCAGCATGCAGGGAGCTGGAAAAGTGCGGCTGTAAATCAGGCTGTGATTCGCAACGTTGCTCATGCCGGCGCGCAGGACTCATTTGTACATTACAGTGCAAGTGCAAGGATACATGTGTTAATAAGTGGTGAGTAGTCCAACATAAATATTCTAATGATTCATTAACCGACTTACTTCTTTTCAGTGCATATGAACAAGATTTGCTGGACTAAACTCATAGGAATAGAAATTTCTATATTAGACTTACACTTTTAACCACCCTGTACAAATTTATCAAATAAATTAACATTGCACTAAAAATAGAGTTGTTTTAATGCATTGTGCTCCAAAAAATGTGTCGAAATCGACATGTTCGGCGCTAAAAACTGTTGATAACTAACAATTGCGAATTGTTAATCGGCCATTTTGAAAAAAGGCGCCATTTTGAGTCAGACTCAAAAAATGGCTTTGCCCTCCGGGTCAAAATTCTTATAATGACCTAAAATATGTGTGTGCCAAATTTCATGCTTTTAGACTAATTTGCCGAATGGTTGGATTAACCGCGGCAACTATAAGTAAAATTACATTAAAACAAATACTACTAAGTACATTAAAATATACTTAGTGCTCTGTGAATTTTAAAAGTATACAAGAAATATCTATATCTAATTAGCTACAAAGCTTCACACATAAAAATTAATTGTCTTCGTAAATATTTCTTCTTCTTATATAGTATTTTATATTTGAATAATGATAATTTGAAAACATTGAAACATTGACAATTTAAGATGAAGAATCTGAAACGTATTATAATAATTATATATTCCTCGTCTATACATTATTAAAAAGAAAACATAGTTTTACATAATCATAAGCTTTGTTGTAACGAGAACTAAATATTTTTTATAAAATTTCTGCAATAATTAGCGTAATGTAATTAGGTATACACGCATTGCAAAACTTGAGTTCCTTTAACTAAGAATTGTAATACCAAACAGCAACCGTATGGAGTTATTAAGTAAATAATATAACACGAGTAATTTCACGTGAAGCAATATTTCTATTCATTCAAAAATTATTTTCTAGGCCCAAGAATAGCATTCTTGGGCTAACGGGCTGTTCGACTTTGTTAGTTTCATTTATGCACTTCTACCGCCACTGACTAGTGAGTACCAGTAACACCTAGTACTGAATTACTGTATGTAGTTTTTTTGGCTAGTTTATGTTGATTTATTTATTCAAAATGGACAGATATTTTGCTTCTGGTGAAAAAAATTAAAAAGGCCCCTATTTGGGCCTTTTTCAAAAGAGTATTTTATTTATGACATATTTGACATAGGCAAAAATGACAGTTTTGCCTATGTCAAATATGTCATAAATAATACACTTTTTTGAAAAAGGACCAGAAAAGGGACCGAAACGTCAAGTAATATAATCAATAATCTGACTTGAAGATACTTACTTTATAATGCTTATATTCTTGAAGATGCGTTGTTGAATGGGCGCCAGTTCACAATAAACTATTATTTTTGAAATTTATATGTATGTAGATCAATTTTATATATAAACAAAATGAAAAACACTTAATTTTCATGTTTATGAATTTAAATTAGAGCATGTAGATACTTTACCTCAAACGGAGTTGTTCAAAATAGGCTTATTTATTCGAATTGGTATTATATACTTTTAAGATTTTAATGCAAGCTCATGAAGATTTATATTTATTAATAAAGCTATTTTAACTTTCCAAAGATTGTATGTGAAATTATTTTAATGTTTATTTATATATATATATATATATATATATATATATATATATATATATATATATATATATATATATATATATATATATATATATATATATATGTATATAAGTTAATCTATTTAAAAACAACCTTACAAGCGGGTGAATTGTGGATCACCCTGTACTGCAGCCAAAGCATCATTACATACCCGATAGAGATTATTGTCATTCCATTCTGATAATTATACGCTATTAAATATTAATAATAATGTAGAAAATACGATATTTTTACGTAATTTTTATTGCTTACAGCCGTAAACAAAACACATGTCGAACAAGTACTTTTTCAACTTATAGCTACTAAAATTGAATGTCGTAAGAGCCAATCATATTTCCAATATTTTAATAGACATCTTAACTTATTTACCAGTACCTACGTGTTTATTACATTTACGCAACGCATATTACATACATATATGTTGCTTTATACTTTTTACTAACATCCTAATTGAAATGAAATATCATAAAATGAAAAACATAAAAAAATCAAATGAAATATCATAAACTAAAATAATTACAGTAAGGTATATTGTAAATTAGTTAGACCTATAAAAAAGTAATTGAATTATTTGAGCCAATACCTATATCATATCCAAAGTAATAGTTAATAACCTAGGTAACTTATGTATTGTGTATCTCAATGATTTACAGCTTCGCCTGACTCGTATAATTTGTAAAACGAAATAATTCCATTAAAGAATTGGTAGGTACGTTTCTACGAAAATGTTTATATCAATGACATTTCAATAAGTGTCAAATGCCAAAAATACGGTTACATGAAAGCAAAAATTTTAAATATTTTTCAATTTCCAAAAACGCACTTGCCTTTATTCATCAGGAAACACCATACTCAAACTCATCTCATGAAAGTATCAGTTTGCCATTTATTCCCATCACATCACTATAAATGTTAATATGTTCGTCACAGATTATCACACTAAAACAACACAACACTAAATTATTATACAGATATAAACTAAAGCCACCAACGCCTTTGAAGATAAGACAAACACAGATGATTATAATAATCTGACATAGGACACTGCTCTCAAAAAATATAACTATGTTTTTACGAAGATTTCTTTGGATTTTTTTTATATATGCGATAACGTGCCTCGAAGCCTAATTATATAATTGTATAATTAGTGGTCGTTACCTAACCGGACAACAACTCCATATTATCTGTTTATGAAATTGAAATATTTCTCTGCAATTTTCTGGAAAACGGTCACTCGGTGAGACATTTACAAATAACACTTTTGAGGCGTAGAAAGGATAGATAAAGTGATATCCTCATTAAAAACGCAGATGTGTACCTATTATAGTGCTTTCGTTTGATATGCAAACTAATGGAATGCGGTGCTCAGTGGCGCGCTCAATTATCCTTATATAGGAAATAAATTAAAAAAACAATGTCAATAACTCAATTTATGTAATTTATAATATGTAATTTATAATGATATGTAATTTGTAATATATCAAAAACAAATTGCAAATAGATGCAAACTGCAAGTGTATTTTTTTAATTTTTTTCCGAGAGAACGTTTCTGTTGCGTATCTGACGATCTGTTGGTATCACCTGAAAGACATCTATAGGGTGGTGGTGTACGCATATAGGTATAATTTCGCGCGTTGCATTAACAGATATTTTTTGTTATTGTCTCAGTGGCAGTTGTAGGTGTTCGATGAGTTATTGTGTCCTTGACAGTATTAGGTAGATGTTTACAACGCGACATCGAACGGGTAAGAAAACAGGCGATTACCATGAAGACATGAATTCCACCGTTTTCGACGATTGGTGTAAAGAAATTCTGGAGATATTACAAATTGGATTTTTTATAGTGATGGATAATGCTTCTTATAATTCTCGTAGAAGAGAACAGCTGCCCATAACTGCATGGCGGAGAGGGCAAATTATAGACTGGCTGGAAGAAAGAAACATTGAACACGATGATTCACTACTTAAAGCTGAATTGTTGACACTGGCAAGGTAATATTTTCCAGCTTTCAAGAAGTATGTAGTGGATGAAATGGCCAAAATAAGAGTAATGGAGGTAATTCCATTACCTCCATATCACTGCGAACTGCACCCAATTGAGCTTATTAGGGCGCAAATAAATGGGAAAGTTGCTAGAGAAAATACAACATTTAAGCTAGCTGATGTAAAAAAACTTCTCAATGGTGCAATTAAAGAAGTAAATGCGGCCAATTGGACAAAATGTATAGACCATGTGAAGAAGGTGGAATCAATAATGCAGGATCTCGATATTATGATGGATACTCCGGATACTCCCATTAAACCAATCATAATAAATGTAAATGAAGGCAGTAGTGAAAGTGACTTATTATCAGATAGTGAATCGTGATATGAATTTCTGATGTGAGTTTGTTTGAAGAGAGCTACTAATAAATGACAGTGAAAAATACCAATGTGTGTTATTATTTGCACATATAGGCAAATAATAACATATCCCGCAAATTGGTGAGTTAATTTGTTATAAATTTTACTGATAGTCTTACCTATACTGATAATAAGTAACCTAACCACGTTCTATTATCCGGGCAAGGGGCGCTCTTACCTACCCGTGGTCCTTGCTGGACAGTAGCAATTTAATTTCGTTCTTTTATTTTAAATTGTTATCGGCTAAATTGAGCACTAAGTTGTACACGCAGCATGCAAATTTTTTTCAATATATTTTAAATACATTCAAAACTAAATAATTTTTTGGCTTAAAAGTTTTGCACATATATGAATATAACATAATTAGACATTTTTTGAAGTCACTTCACGTTGGTCGCGCATGATGATACGCCACTGAGCAGTAAAGCCAGTAAATCGCCGGCTTGTTCATGCAGGTGTCTTCTGTTATCTAGAAGGGAAATGGGATTTATATGAGGTGCAGAGGGATAGCGACCGATATGTAAGCCGCGGACTGGAGACCCTAGTTCTATTCACAAGAAATTGTGGCGGTATATAATTTTACACGTAAGGTAAATCACATCACTGCAAAAGGATATTTCTTTTGCATAGTGATGTGATTTACCGCTTCTGTAGTAATTGGTACGGGTTTTCTTTGTAAAATGCCGCACAATTTTTTGCTCTAGTTTGTATATCAAACGAAAACACTATACTAGGACACAAAAATATATAGTTTTAAACGTATGTAAAGTGTCATAATAGTCTAAGAGCCAGAACCGAAAAATTTGTCTGAATTTACTAAAACTGGTTTTTCGGTATTTACCGGGGTAATAAAATGAATAAAGCTGAAAATTGGTATATACATGGGCGCCGGCAAGGGGGGGCAGGGGGGTAATAAGGCTGAAAATTGGTATATACATGGGCGCCGGCAAGGGGGGGAGGGCACCTGCCCCCCCTGGATTTGGTGAAATTAAATTTTCATATTACTTGTCAACAAAAAATTTATTGTAGATTAGTAATCACCGAGGTAATCACATTATGGTTATTATGGTTTGATCAATGGAAACTACGTGATTTTAAATTCGACAAGCCTATAATTGACTTATTAGATGAATGCGACTTCTATCCCACAATAAGGAAAGCTTTAAGTATTTTTCTTTCACTGCCACCAACAACAACAACAACGGTTGGACGTTCGTTCGGTACCTTGTGAAGGGTCAAAACGTGGTTACGATCCACTATGTCGGAAGAGTGCACTGTGGGCTTATGTATGTTAAGCGTTCACAGAGCAAAAGTGAACAAAAATCGTGAAGGTTTTATTGAAAAAGTGGTCGACAAACGGACCGTCGTAGACTTGTATTTTTGTTTAAAAAGTGAACATTTTATTATTTGTGTTTTATATGTATAACAAAATATTTTTATATGTATCTGTAACTTAAATGAAACATTATAATAATAAAAAGAAACGTATTTCAAAATAATATTTCAAATTTGATCCATCATGAGTGTTCATCAATTTACATAATTTTCCAAATGTATTTTTAGTTAGATAGCTATTTACACCACCTTTTTCCATCGTAGATCGTGTTTAAAAAAAATAATATTGTTATCGAGATTATTATTATTTTAAAAAGGTATAATCAATTTCAAATTTTTTCTTGTGAAAGTCTATATGCTTGTATAAATCAATTTTTCAATAAAATTCTGAAGTGCCAGGAAACCGCGTGACCATGAAAAATTAAAAAATTTTCCGAAACTTTTTTCTAAATTCACCCTGGCTGCCCCCCCTGATTTTGATTCTGGCGGCGCCCATGGGTATATATCTTCCATAATATATATCAAAAAAAGTTATGTAGTTCAGTGACTTGTATATCAGAACAGAGCTGGTCATCAGTCAGTCCGAATAGATGTATGATGACATTTTAGAATGATTTTGACATTGGCAGCGCTGGTTGAATGTGTAATTGTAGCTAGTTGTGATCAAATTGGTCGGTATGGTCGGCTATTTTCAATAGGTTTGGGTTTGGGGAATGTGCTTCAGCAATCTTCCACTGTATTGGCACGCATCGGAGTCGTTTACTCGGACATGACGTCCTTGACAAGCGTTGTTGAGATATATACGGCTCATAAAAAATTATGTGAGACTGCCATTTAAAAAATATAAAAATTAAACTAAGTAGTTTCATTATCAAAACCGGGTTTTAATACTGTCGTTTAATATATAATAAATTTAAGTACATATATACTTACAGGTTACAGGCTCTAGAGCTTCAGGAAAAAATTCTTTTGAATAAATCAGCCAAGACAAATCACTAGTTTTCAAGTTCATAGCTTTGCTGGTAAAGGGCGCAATGTACAGACCAAAACGAGTTGAATTTTTCACAGAAATGTTTCCCATTCAGGTATTTTAAATAGCACAAATATGGATAGTCAGTTTCATTGCGCATAAGTTTTGCTTTAACATTTTGTTCCATCTCTCGACGGAAAGGGTGGGGGAAGCCCCACCTAACATCTGATCTGAACAATGATTTTTTTTCAGGATTGGCTCATTAAAACCATAGTGGAAATACCTCGTTGGAAAGGTCTTTTCAGGCTTTAGCTCGTGGTGAATGGGAATGTCAGTGACCCCAATTTGGAAACCGATAGATGGCAGTTATTTCAAAATAATATCGTTACATTATTCTCAAAAAATTTATATGCCATGGTGCATAAATGAATTCATCACAAAAATAATAATGCATATGGCATACATTATTGAAATTTGTAACTAGAGTGTTGATTAAACTTTTTATAGCTTACTTTGAGGATCATAAAAGTAGCTACATTTTGAAGATAAAGGGGGTTCGATATTTTTTTTGGTATCAAGTTATTCGCAAATTAGTGGGCAAAAAATAAATAATGAACTGAGGAACATGACGCTGAAAAGAAATTTAATTATGAAAACAAAATGCGTTTATAAAATAACCTACGTAAAACCATGCAAATGTGTGAGCCTACATAACAATATTGAAAATTTTAGAAAAACAATAACAAGCAGATATAGATATTGATATTATGCCTTCACACTTTTCTAGGAGAGTTGAGTACGTAATTTTTTGGATGAAAGGAAGTCTAGCTATACTTAGCATATAATTAGTATTAGTAGCTATTAGTACCTATTTAAGCTATCGATTTAATTTCTTGCCAGGTTCGCTATGACACTCTTAGCTGAACTTCAAAATTTCAGTTATTGCATACTTGTATTATTCCTACGCCATAAAAAGTACAGCCAATAGGTACGTATTGTATAATTTGAACAAAAAAAAATCTATATCTATAAGAATAAAAGCTTTTGAATAAATAATAATTCGGGATAAGCATATATATCCTTAGTCAAATTATGCCTGCTCGCATATAAAATGTTTGCATTTGTACTTATAACAATTATACGGCGCAACCCTTGCTATTACGAGGCTCAAAGGGTATAATTCAACCCCCGTTAAGCAAACATCCTAATCTTGTCCGTGTTGCTATATTTCACGGCATTAAAATTATCTCGATCTACATCATGATTATGCATGGATGTACATGTAAATCGATCACAAATTTCTATAGGCTCCTAATATTTTACTTTTCTCAGAATATTTTAATGATTACACAAAAAATATTTATAAATTCTGAATCAAAAATAACAAATAATTGAACAAAGCTAGACAACTTAATAATTGCTTTAGGGTCTGTTCTCGGAACTTGCATTCATTGAAATCACTGACAACTAAGATGGACGCCTAAGTAGACCTTGTAATTTGCAATATTTCTTACAAATATAGCAAATTACAAGGTCTGCCATTGACTAATTCTAAATAAAGCAATCAAGAAATCTGTCAACAATTTTTCCCGGAGAATTCTTAGGAGACGACTATGGCGAGTAAGTAGACACTGTTCTGTGAGTTGAATTCATAGCTTATTGAAACAAAAGAGGAAGTCAATTTTCAGAATTTGCATTAGCTTCTGCTGGCATTGACACTTCTGACAGCTAATGTTAAACTGACGATGGACATAAAATGGCGGTTATAGTTTGTAACAGACATATATGAGATTGAAAAAATGCCGCATCGTCAAAGGGAAACCCTATGTCTTTGATGAGCGGCGCGAGCCGCCTTTGATCTCGTCAAAGCGTAGCCGCATCCTTTGACGATGCGGCATTTTTTCATTCTCATATGTCTGTTACAGACAATACAGTAGTTATGAACAATTAATTAAAAAAAGGGGGTTTCGTTTTTTGAAAATATCTCAAAATCTATTGCAGATTTCGGAAATCGAAATAAAGACCCTTAAAGAGCAGGAAAGATCCTAAAAAGAGGTGAAAATAGGGCTAAAAACGTTGATGTGACTTACGCGCGCGCCCACCGAATCGGACACTTGAACAATAACAATTATTTATATTAAAACACATTAAATATGAATATTATGAAATAAAAACCACATTCAAAATTCACATACCTTTTGGATGGATGAGTAAACGGTAATCCATTGGAAAAAAATTCCGGTAATTTTTTTATTAGATATGCTTTTGTTAATTAACTTATTTTCTCGTGTTTTAAATTTACATAAAAACCCGGATAATGGTCAAACTAAAAACCTTAGTTTTTCACTTCTTGGAGCCATTTTTTTAAGGCTTTAGAAAAGATCTCCGTTGGAAAAATTTAAAAAATCTGTTTCTCTACTTTGTTATTAACAATCAAAAAATTGAAAGACATTGAAATACAAAAATACTTAACATTATATAAAAATTATATAAAAAATAAAGAAAAATTTGTTAACATAACATACGACACACATTGTTTTTATCATAGCATTGAAGAAAAATTATAATAAAAAATTTTTCTCTAGTTTTTATATAATTTTAAGCATTTTTGTATTGCTGTGTCACTTTCTATTTTTTTGATTGTTAATAACAAAGTGCCAAAATTTTTGAATGGGGATCTTTTCTAAAGCATTTCGAGAATAGCTCCAAGAAGTGAAAAAAAATTAAGATTTTCAGTTTGACAATTATCAGGGTTTCATATTAAAACTTCAGAAATTAAGTTAATTAACAAAAGCAGATATAATAAAAAAAACATTTTGTGAAATTTTGTTTTCCAATAGATTATCGTTTATTCAAGTATCCTAAAGGTATGTGAATTTGTTTATTTCTTAATATTCATATTTAATGGGATCAAATAATTTTAATTCGCTGAGTGTCCGAATCGGTCGGCGCGCGCGATTCGTAATTAAAATTATAAATACTGATGGTACAGTCCCGGGAGGTGGGACGTTTTCTAGCTTTCCTGCTCTTTAAGGATCTTTTTTTCAATTTCCGATATCTGCAACAGTTTTTGAGATATTTGCAAAAAACGAACCCCCTCCCTTTTTTACTAAATTGTTTATAACTTGTAATTTTAACCGGCCCCACTGCAAATTTTTCATAAAGTTTCTAGATGTCATTCCGAATCGAATGAGCCATTAATCATAATTTTCAACAAAGGCTAAAAGAAATTCATCAAAATGGCACTTGCTGACTAGACTAAGTAGTTTGCACTTGGGTACAACGGCTGAGCGTGAACATATTAGATAGTATGTTTTGGTGTTCTGAAAGATAAGACCATAATCTTAAAGAGTTTTCTTTGTTTAGCCTCCATTGGATTCGACTAGTTGAATCTCATCAGTTTTTATCGTTTGCATTGGTCCTATGCCATCTTGATATTTTACTTTTTTTCTCCTATTTAGTCTGGCGTTTACAAAGGAAGCCATAAATAAAAAGTAATTCCAAGTAGTATTTCAATACTTAAATAGTACTCGTATGTCTACCATTAAAAACACTCAAAAGTCACAATTTATATTTTGCAACAGTAGGTATATTTTACAGAGATGGCCTCCATTAGCCACAATGTCCAACGAACACACTGTTAGAGAAACATACTGTGCATCAGACACACTCGGCAACTATCACATTGTGCAACGAACACACTCTGTAAATAGCACACTGTGCATTGAACATAACGTCCGACGCGTAAAGAACAATAAATTTAATATAGAGAATCTGAAGCTATACATTTCAGTTTAATAAACATGTCTAGAATTATATACAAACAAGATATAGAAATATTATGTAGAGTGATACCTACTCCTAATGCCTACCTAATAATGATTGTTTGCACGCATTTTATTTATATCTATAAGTAGGTAATTGAAGAAGAAATAAATGATTTAATTCTGAATGTGACTTACCTAAATGTAGGTACTTACCTATGTTTATTTTGAAAATTCTGTCCTAAAAATAAAAATATGCGTGATGCGTTCTAAATGTTCTAATAGCAGGTAGGTAGGTAGGGTAGGTAGGTACCTATACATACTATAGGTAGGTACCTACCTACGTGCAGCTTGCAGCTTGTGGTTCGAGGCAGGTTATTGGGATACAGCAGAATTTCACTCATTAAGTTAAGACAGGACTCTTTCGAACGCTTTCTGTGCAATTGTATCCTCGGTAAAAATCATTTTGGCAGGTTACTTGCACACAACTAACAGAAGAAAGATAAACGACATACCTACCGTCATTGTAGGGAGTTGCATTATTTCCAAGAGGCTGCAGTTTTTGAACGAATTCAACTGCAGTTTTTACATAATGATAGCTAAATGTATGGCGCAGGACATGATGTATGGCGCAGGACATGATGTATGGCGCAGAAAAATACACGTTTCACAATCTGCACGTTTCTGCTTTGAACTTGCATATTGAACACTGAACAATTGATTTTTCACTACACTTTAACCGAAAAAAAGCGGGGCGAAATTACTTTGTTTATGTCTCAATGGTACAATGGCGAGAAAATAATTTACTCTAGCTTCGCTGCCACGTTTCTCTAAACACGACTATATCTATAGGAGGCTATGAAGGAACAATGTTTATATTTTTGAGTTAAGCTAACTAAGCCTTAAACATCTAACGGCGCTTAGCATTAGCAGTAGCGCTTCAAGAACCCTCTTACAGTTCCATATATTTTTTAAAATGTATTCGACACAGTTCAATTGTTGGTAAATTTGCTTGTATTGTATTATTCACATATAAGCTTATGAAACCATATAAATATTTAAATAAACTGTATTTTCCACATGTTTTTGTGTATGTAATACAGCCATTTTTTCCCCTGCTTCCCTGAACTACTGTGGTATTTCGTGTTTTTATTGAAAGAATAAAGTAATTTTAATATTTAATTTAATTTTAGGTTATTTTTCTCAATAAATATTGTGACCTATAAAACAGGAGTTAAGGATAAACAGTTTTTTATTGGTATCCGTACCCCATTTTGCCTTTTTGAAAGTACGCCTCAGCGTCTTAAGGCCCAACTTTTAAAAACTCGCGTTTTAAAGTTACCATGGCAACGTCAACAACCCGAGAAATGTGTGTAGTCTAAATGTCAACTTTTTGATTATTGATCTGACAGGAGTACATTGTAACGTCAAAAAAATATACCTTGATTGTGGGTAGCATAGACGTATTAATACAAGAGACAGAATTGTTTACGTTTTTGGCCGATCCAAGATCGTTCCATCCTTATCGTCCGTCTTTTTCTGCCAAACGGCACGTTTGCCAGGCTTAGGTACTGTGAAATTTACTTGAAGTCTTTGAATACCGTAAGAGATGTTCAAATAATTTGACAATTTCAACGAATCTGATTCATTTTAAGACTAAAATGTTATTTAAAACAGCTTCTTGGCAAAAGTAATCTATTGTATTGCCTTATTGCGTTAATAATATATGGTGAAAACCATAGACAACCGAAAATGTACTGTGCCTTGAGATATAAATCTCAACGCCGGCAACGTCGTTTGATGAATTTTACTCGAGTTTTACTACAATGAATGGAAAGAAATTTGCTAGGTTGCCGCAACGCTACCTCTTGTACTTTTGTTTTCTTAAGTGTATTCTACGAATCTTTGTATTTATTGCGATTCAGGTGAACAATAAGTGTGTAACTATGGTGCATTCTTGTATAGTTTGTAAAAGGGTGGATCATTTAAGTCCGGAAAATGTTACTTTTCATCGGTAAGTAATGTAAGTATTTTTAAGGTTACCTACAAGTTTTAATGGCTTGGCTTGGCCAGGGGCGGCGTTGAAACTAAAAATGAACTTTTTATATTGCTGCTGCAATAATTATTTCATTAATTTTTATTCTGTAATTTATATGGTACATAATCAATGTGCGTTTTTAAAAATTATTTTTATTCGGGTGATGCAAAATACCTTCATCTCCATCTATGTATGTTGATAAACTACTGAATGACCACCATATTCAACTGGTCAAGTTGGTATTATTATGAAACAAAAAAAAATAGAAAACAATAGGTGAAATAGAATAAGAAGTTTGAATACAAAGCTCATATTATTTAGGAATTAATAGATTCAATAATTATAGTAGGTTTGATTAACAAAGTTTGATTTACTGTGTTGTTTGTATATAGGACATGAAGTTTGTAAATTTTAGAAACTTGTGTTTTTTTTTAAAGAACTATCTTTAATATGTTCAGTCTATAGAATTTGAAAAAAATATTGCTTTTATTTTATTATTTATATTTATAGTAGTTCATGTTGACTTTAGTATGATATACATTTATGAATTTTGTAAATCCCAAAAGTATGTTGAGATTTTATTTGTTATAGTATTTTCTTATGTTATTGTAATGAAAAATCTAGACGTTTTTCCATTCTTAATTTAAATACAGCACTCATATTATTAGGATTGTTGCATTTATAATAGGTCGAATAATAGCTTTACTTTATAATAACTTCATTTGCATGTATGATTAAAATTCTTAAATATATGATGTCATTTTATTATATGACAAATGTAAGCAATTGTGACACAAATGTTGTGTTCCCCTCCCCCTAAACACCATGTTCACATTCCAGAAGAAGGTGATGATACATGCTTATGTCACTATATATGCTACAATACAGAAAATTATGAGATTTCAGAGAATGAAGACAGCGACATTGAAAATGAACAATGTGAATTTGACGATGAAAAAATTTAAAACGAGGAGGAAGAGAAAGAATAAATAGACAGACCTTATGAGTTGTTTCAACAAACACGCACGGAAAATTTTTACTAAGTGGTCAGACACCTATTAAAGTGTCTTTTTTATAGAATTTAAATTATTTACAATGTATCCAATAACTAATATTAAACCGTCCACTAACTAACAAATACGTCCAATAACTGTACTTTTTGCATTAAAACTATAAATAAATTTCTTATGTAACTATGCAGTCTACCCTAACTCATTCATTAAAGATAAGTAGACACGCCACTGGATGAGCTTTGATCACACGAAGCGGCGTTGCCGAACGGATACCTGCCTCCATCTTCTCCCTCGCACTCATTGCAGTTTTTAGAACAATAATAGATCGGCTCTTCCAGCGTTTTATGAATGAATCGTTGGGTCTCCCCGTATTAATATGTCTATGGTAGGTAGGTATTTTGGGGGACAGCTGTTTCAGAAAATAGTTAGTAGCAGTGAATGTGCGCTTTTCCCGTTGTCACTATCAAAACACAAAAGAATGGTCCACTTCGGACCACTTCGCGCAAAATATAGCCGAAAATGCGCCGGGAGTCCGATGGCTATTCGGCGAGTGTGCTCGATAATCGGTATGTTAGATTAACAGTGTGTTCAATGAACATTGTGTTCATTGGGGCGATCCCTATTTTACAAAACTTTAAATTCAGCATAAAATGGTGTAGTCGTAAGCAAAAAAAGTCTTGTAACGTATTTTTTCTAAAATCTAGTTGTGTACATCTAACTTAATTTTTTGTGACATTAGGTTAGTTCTCAAATATTGTTCAAATAGACAGATTTAAATTAGAAAAAAATAATTGTCCAATTTTTTTTGTTCACGACACAGTGGTCAATAGGGGGGACAAAAAACTGTAATATTCTAAATGAACGCAAAACAATCGTTATAACACCATAAAAATAATAAAATAATATATGAAAATACCTTTTCGTTGAAATAAAAATTTAGTTTTATTAAGAATGGGAAAAAATATAAAACTATTTCTGCAAATTCTGCAAACTATTTCTTGCAAATCTACGAAAAATTATGTAAGATAGATTTTATATATATCTTCTAAAGTTGCAACTTGTTGCAAATGAATGATACATGCATCTTTTATAAAAAATTTAAGCAATGGGCACGAGTGGAATTTTGCGGCACTATTTTTTTGGCAAACAGTGCTAAAAATATTTAAAAAACGTTAAATGGGTATGCGCCTGGCATACCCTTTCGCTCAGCCCAACTACGACGGTGTCGATGACGATGTCACACCCGATGCTAAATGGATTGGCGGTTCCCAATAGCAGATCAAACCTTAGGGTCTCTATTGGTATTAATGACACAACAGAATTGCTTGTTATTATTTATTATTTTTGCATATATATATATAATATATATATATATATATATATATATATATATATATATATATATATATATATATATATATATATATATATATATATATATATATATATATAAACATTATTACAGTAGTAGTATACTTTACAAGTTAAATATACAATATTACATAATATCAACTAAAAATCGAATGGAGAGAGATAATGTAGATAAAATAAAACACAAATTAAAATCATTTGATGGCACAAACACAATTTGATAAAATAGGCAAGAAGGGAAAAATCAGTTGATAAAATATTTTTGGTCTTACCATAACCGTACAAACTTTTCCTAAAATTGTGTAAAATTTCTTAGTAATAATCAGTAATATAACTATTAATAAATACTTAACTAAATTAACTATTATAGTAAGTAGTTCAGCCGTATTAGTATTAATTATTATATGTTATAACTTTAGCCCAATACAAAATTACTTGTTCTTTGTTTTATCATAATGGACGGACTCACAAGTCTTAATATACGCGTTAGTGTCAGAAAATATGCTACTTTTAGAAATGATACGTGAACTTAATGTCAGTTAAAGCTATTTTACAAGACAATTTATTATTACGCGGCTTTGCTACATAGTAGTACAAATACATGTGTGTAGTTGCAAAGGCCATATCAGAGAAACTAATTGGAATTTCCAAATAGGATCTTATCTTATTTATGCAGAGCCAAGAAGTTAAATAGCACTTGGTAGCCCCTCAAAATTAACTGTTTTGAACAGTGTAGAAAAATAAATTCCAATACTCAATATTATTAAATTGAATATAATTAATAAAGCATCTAAACAATTAATATTTTATATTCATTATACCTTCAAACACAAAATCTTACTTTTGACACAGCAAAAAGTGAAATCCTTACGCAACTTGCAATAGTGTTTGTAACACCAAAAGCTAAATGCCAATGTTAAAACTTACATTTATCACAATCTATTAGTCGTAGTTTTAGTTAGTTGCATCAGAATTGGCAAACAAATGATTTAGCATTGGCCCATACGCACTAATATAAAAATCACGCTAAAAAAGCACTACTAAACTCAGCACTTATTTTGGAATAACATCACAATTGTTAACATTAAGAACATCCCCCGAAGTACACAGACATTACACTGAAAATCATATTGAATGGTCCTCAAACTCAGAAGCTTTTGATACAAGAACGGAAAAACAACCCTTCCGCAGATTAAATTCCTATAATAGGCCGCCTTTGTGCCTTGACCGATTCTGAGGAAGAAGACGATGCAAAGATGACCAAATAACCGAAAGAAGGAACCACAGCCTCGAAGAAAACACTTTTAAAATTAATTAGAGCATGCGTATTACTGGGAATGTTCTTTTTTTATACAAAGGAAAATAACCTACTTAAATCTGAGACCTTTAGAAGCAGTCTGGTGGTTCTCAGCGCTTTATACAATAAGAACTCATTTATGAATAGCATTTAAAATGATATGCGTCACGTTATCATTTTAAATTTCTTCATAATTCTCTATAGATATTCCGCCATCCCCATCTACTTTAATTGTACAATTTCTATAACAACGTTTAGCGTCCATATTAGTATTATAATTAGTCTAAAGATATAGATTGGTACACAGTTCATTGAGTCAAGATCGCAATAAACGGTACCTTAGGTTTTGCCAAGGTTAGGAATTATCGTCGTTTGGGCAGGTTGACCAACTTTCATTGTGGTTGTTTTTTATGTAAATCGGAAAAAATATTTAGCATAGGTATGGTATATGACGACTAAAATGACGTTTAGGAAGCACTTCGTCCTGTAGCCAGAACTAAATTTAAGGGGGTGCTTAAGGGTTTAAATACTTGTTTTCTTCAAAATCTTGGCTATTATAGTATTTATGTTTATTATAACATCTACACGTTACTAAGAACTAAGAAAAACAATGATCATAAAATATATAAAATACACAATTGGTACTGTCATCCTGCGTTACCTACCATTAAAACAATTTGAGATTAACATATTAATTTATACCGAGTCCACCAAACGGTCTGCTTCATATGGCATTTTTTATCAGACTGAATGAATTATGACTAAAAATCGGCTAAGAATTTAATACTGGCAACACCGCATATTTGCGGTCAATATTTAATTTTTTTTTTAATTATAGGTTATTTCGGAAGCTTCTTTTATTCGTAAGCGAGTTTAAAAAATATATTTTGATAAAATAAGGTGAAAATTGTTCATTATTTATTAAATTTGGCCTTATTATCTACAATAAGAACAGCTTTTAAAAGAGTATTTTCATATTTCTGCTTTTTTCCAGAGAAATATTTCAACGGAGTGGAACAGAAAATTTGTCATAAAAGAAGAGAACAATCAACTGCATGAAGAAACAATTTTAAAAAGTTTTGCAGATTTATTTTGGAGATCGTTTAACTAAAAAATAACTAATTTATATGTATGTATCTTATTACGTATATGTATTTGAAATATGTTGTTGCAATTATTAAAATTTCGATGTAACTCTACAACATTACCATAGTTTCCAAATATAAAAAATATAAAAAATATAGACAATAGGCAAATATAAAAAATATAGACAAATCGCACATTTATTAAGGAAAATGTCTTTAGGCTAAATTTTCTCAAAATGTTATATGATACAGTCCTCGACGTCCTGGCACAACTCAATCCTATGACCAGTTTCTGAGCTATGGTTCGTCAAAATTGGATTTTTTTATATGGATATAGATTTTTCAATTTATATTTGTCTATATTTCCTTTATTAGTACATTTGAAATAAAAGTTTTAGTTCTGGGTTGTAGGCTTTACTGTGCCTTTTTAAATGTGATACAAAAGTTTGTACAGGGTCTTACACAAACAAACATACAAAGCAAACAAATGACAATTTAGAAAAAATGGCGAATAACTAAATCGATCAATTGTGTAGAACAATAAAACTAAGGGACAGATTTTACTTATTTTTTTAATATGCTATTTATTATCAAAAGAAAACTAAATAATGCCTACTATAGATTTGGAACAAAAATGTTATGCCGGGTGATCATTTTTGTGCTGGGCTTGTAGATGGTAGATGCCGATGCGGGGTTAAAGTTTGTATGTTCTATTGCAATATTTTATATTATATAAAAGAAATAATAACGACAATATTTTCTCCCGAATGACACAGAAGAAGTAGTATCTCGAGTAGGATATCTAGAGCGAGTCAAATATTCAAACGATATAAGCCCGGCACAAAATGAACATCCGGTATAACTATACCGGATATCGAAAACTATAGTCGGACTTATTTAGTTTACTTTTAAGTCAAATCTAGCGGTTTGTTTTTTTATTCTACACAATTCATCGCGTTTAGTTATTGGCGATTTTCTCTAAATTGACATAAGAAATGTCAGTCAACCCTGACTCTGTACAAACGTTTGTGACACACTTTAAGAAGACACCATAAAGCCTACAGCCCAGAACAAACGTTTAATTTGAATGTACTAATAAAAGAAACAGACAAGTATTTTTAAAAAAGGAAAAAAAAATTTTGAGGACCCATAACTCAGAAACTGGTAATAGGATTGAGTATTAAGTACCCATGAGAACTTTTAATCAGGACGTCGAGAACCGCTTCATCAAATTTTCAGAGAATTTTGCCCAAAGCCATTTTCCATAAGGGTTAAAATTTTGTTGATTTATTATATATTACAAATGATTAAATTTTAAATAATATGTGATTTTTTCCTAAAATATGGGTACATTTCCACTGGAAGATGAAAAGAATAGGTACCCACCCTACCTGTAGTTTTCCGTGAAAATATTTTTATTGTAGAAAATCAGACTAAATTAAAAAAATATTGGATTATTTTCATCTTATCAGATCAAAATATGTCTTTTAAATATAACTGAATGAAAAGAACTCCCGCAAAATATTAGCGAAATTTTCAAAAAAAAAAGAAAAAAATAATGAACTTTTCTTTACGGCATCTGTCTATATGAATTTGAAACTTGATGGTATTTTAAGAGAAACATATTGTGCTGCCAATATGGTTTGCCAAATATTCTTGGATGTTTTTTGCAGAGACAGATAATAACGAAAGGCATTTTGTGAAAAAATAAATAAAAACCCCTTATCTAACTAAAAAAATTAAAATTTATAAATATCTTATTAATATAAAATAAATATATTCCAACTTAATTTTTTTTTGGAAATGGGTTTTTTCCGAAAACTCGTTCAATTAGCCACATAATGTTTTTTTAACCATTTGGTTGTTTAATGACAAATAATCAAGTCAATCTCAAAATTGTAATTATATCATGAAATAAAATAACAAAAAAATAAAAAAAGGAGTAATCATACAATGGTACAGTGTAACGGTGTTACTGATTTTTGTTTTTTTCCTTTCTTAAATATTCCAAGTTAACTGATTTTGAGGATATTTAGGGCAAAATTAAAAACAGTTTTGTGACGATGTAATTTTAATTATAATGTACGTATTTCTAAAATATGGGCCCACTCAGCTGGAAGATGGAAATACCTACCTGTAATTTTCAGTGAAAATATTTTTATTGCACAAAAGATACTAAATTAAAAAAAATATTCATTATTTTCCTCTTATCGGATCAAAATATGCCTTTCAAATATAACTGCAATGGAAAGAACTTTCGAAAAATATTATCAAAATCTCAAAACTTTCTTTACGACATTTATCTATATTTATTTTTAAACTTGATGCCATTTTAGTGGATTGGCACTTATGGCAATTGGGTGTCGCCAGTATCATCCGGCTAATATTCTCGGCTGTTTTTTTTTTGGTTATAATCCATGCAAAGACTGATACCGGAAGATGTTTTTGGAAAAAAATATTTAAAAAAATCCCCTATGGTGGAGATTTTTTGGCGGGCACGGTATATGGACAATGACGGGTAGCTTTAACAAGATTTGCGACACATTATAAAGTGATTTAGCGTAATCGTTATTAATATTCATAACCGGAAACGCAACAGTCAATTAATTTCTCAATGAAGTTTATGATTTACATTAATGTTGCTGTCCTTGCTAAATGTCGCCAAAATTGATACTAAAGATTCAATATGAAACACAATTTACCAAATAGTGGCATGTTCAAAACTTGCTTATGAGATATTATTTTGCAACGAAATTGTAACTAAAACAGATTCTTCGTCATCACCATCTTTATATCTTCCTAATTAAAAGGATATTGTAACATTTTTCTTGATAATTTTCTTGATAGTTTTTCATTTTAACTTAATATGGTTCTCTAACATTTGAATATTAGAAGCAATAGAATTCTTCGTCAATGATTTTCTTTTTAACTAACTTGCCAAGATGTCATGATATTGGAAAAAAATACAAATTACATAAAAATTACAAATCGGGTAAATATGATAGTTGGCCAACCTGCTGCAAGATGACCATTTAATTCACGGTAGTATTGATTTCGATGGGTAAGAGACGTTCAAAACTTTGTACTATATGGGATATTGAATATCACCAGTACTTATTGATCTCTATCAGTGTTTCTCGCAGAAAATGTAAGACTGGTAAATGTAAACCTACTCCGAATTGAAAATATATTATCTGAAACTCATGTTATGCACGATTAGTTACTGGTTAAATTGACTGAATTAAAAATAATTGAGGTTTTAAATACTGTGAAAATGGTCACAGAATATTGATAGTATCTGATCCATTAGGTATTCCAGTTTCTTCCATTTATAACTATAAATATGTCAACACGTTTTAGAAATGTACCGATCATTTTCTCAAAGAAACAGACTAATTACGTTTCAAATCTCGTGAATTCATTAGAAAATGGCCAAATATTTACTACAGAAATGTATTGTTATCATTTTCCAGCACTTTCCCCATTTCTAACCAAAAAAATGACCCCATATTCCTCAACAATAGCTCGATTAGTTTTTAGTTTTCACCCAATCGATATGTTACCTCTTTCTCACTGACATCAGACACTGGCGTTTTTAAACTTAAGTAACGCCATTTTGGGCGGACGTCAGTCAAGGTTGCTCTGCATAAGGGTCAGAACTTCCCGGCAGGACGATCCTACCCCGCCCGGTAACGACTGCTTCTTTGCGATGAGCGACCTGATTTTGTTTAGGCTCTCGTAGCATTTGACAGATTTTTTGTAGCGCTCCTCTCGCGGGATATCCACGCCGTAACTACCTACCGGGGAATGGATGTTGTTCCGAATTACGGAGCCGAAGAGTTTGAGGACTAGCTTCAGAGTGTTGCAGGCTGTTGTCATGTATCTGCAACAAAGAGGATGGTATAATAACATAAAAAGTAGACAGGGGATCATGTTTTATCCAGCGCTAAATTGGTAGATGCCAAACATATGGGTGATGTGTTTGGTATCGCAGGAGACGCAAGCGTAATGATAATTTTTTAAGCTACACTACACACTTTTTGTATACTATCCCAAAAGTAGTTATTTTACGGACACATTTAAGACTCTAAAATGAGTATTTTTCGGATTCGTTCCCAAAGAGTTGCCACGACAACTTTTGAGGATCATTTAGGTAAATCAAGCATAATGTTCAATACAACGATTAAATAACTTTTTAATCTAGCAAATAGTGTTTATTTCATAAAATACAAAAAAAAGTCAAGAGTTATTTTGTGCTATTACATTACATTAAACAATCTAGTTACCATGGTGGCATTGATATACAATCCTAAACTCACTATTTTCGACAAATACTTGTTCTGATGTTATCGTTTGCGTTTAACATCTGGTAAAATATTTCTCCCACATTTCCAGTAGTTCTTGGGAATGCACTTAAACTACGAAAACTAACTAGATGGAACCTCGATTTTCGGAACCAGAAGTCTGAAAATGACATTAGCCACGCCTCGTAGGCACCACAGAATAATCAAATGGGACAGAAGGATCGGGGATCGAAAAGAACGTTACTGGTTAGCAACCTTCCATACCAATTACATTTTAAGCCGTCTCACAATCTTAATAAAGCCAATAGTAAATTTCGTTGCAATGATTGCATTTAGTTAATATCAGCTAAAAAACTTAAAGCATACTCGATGATTACGCAAAGAAACCTGTAATTATTCATACATTAGTCCTAGTCACGAACGATAGAGAGCGCGCCTCGTCTACTGGCTTTTCAAAGTGTTGTAATATACATATATTGTAATATTTGAGAATTAAATACCTACGATTTAACACTCACATGTTCAATTCATGTCACTATGGAAAAGTAAACGTAACATCTTTTTTTAAATAAAAGGTTGAAACCCCTTATTATTAGTTTAAAATGTGAAACATTTTACATTAAACACGGAAAAAATAGGTTTTAAACTATTTCAAACTAATTAAACACGAAGCTGTTCAAGGTAGGTAACCACTTATTCTGTACCAGTCAAATAGTACAGAAGATATCGCAAAAATCGCAAACTAACGGCTAGTTCTGAATTTTTAATTTGTTATTATTACTACTATCAGTAGTGTATATCCAAGTTTGCAGCTTCGAAAAATTTGTGCTAACTGCGTAGCACTCGAAAAATCGCGATATTCGCACTTTTTTCGGGTTCTTCACTATATCGTCTAAGCTATGTGCTTGCTCATAAAACATGTTATTACGTAGATATAAGTAGATTAAATTTGCGACCAGCTCTGTAGGTACAATAGTTACCAAGACATAGTCCTGCAAAAATTGACAATTTTTCCAAAAAAGAGAAATTGTAAGATTTGCTCAAATTTCGTCCCCGGGAAAATCTTATGGGGAAAATTTTACGGGCAAGTTCACAGGGGAAGATGTTGTAGTGAAGGCAATTAGCTTTAATTTAAGCACAGAACGAAATTCGAAGGTGTGATAGTTTCATCGCAATGCTTAAAAATCCAAAAAATGTAATAATGTACTTACACTTACACGTACAACATTTTAATTTCTTCAACCACTGCATATTTGCTTTATTTTATATCTGTATACTATACCGTAAGACACATGTTACTATAATGCGAAACATATACAGATTATACATATTATATAACCTGCCACACGGTGCAGTCACATAAATAACAAGTTATTTTAATTTTTTCATTCACTGCAAATTTATTTTATTTCATATCTGCTTAGACAAATTGTACTATAATGCGAAACACATACAGATTTTATACATATAACCTGCAACACGATACAGTCACACAAATAACAAGTTATTTTAATTTCTTCAGGTATTTTAAATCCTTTTTTTTAAATTTATACGGGTTTAATTAATTATGCTGCGTATTTAGATTCTGTCCACCCTCTGAAAATACCCACAAGCCGCCACTGTATGTCACTGTATATCATATACGTATATGATATACATATATATTTATATGAATATAAATAAAAATGTTTAATTACATTGCAAATATATTATTAATAGGCTAAATATATATTTCTTGTGGATATATATATATATATATATATATATATATATATATATATATATATATATATATATATATATATATATATATATATATATATATATATATATATATATATATATATATATATATATATATATATATATATATATATATATATATATATATATATATATATATATATATATTATGGGTTTCACTTTTTTGGAAAAAATTGCAGGCCTGCGGACGAAGGTAATTATATTCGCTACATCTACCCCTATGACTTTACCATTAAAATTTTCCCCGATTTTTGGGGACGAAAGTTGACCAAATCTTAAAATATAATTTTTTCTTAAATGCCAATTTTTGGAGTGCTGTATCATGGTAAATATTGTACCTATAGAGCTGGTCTGGTCTCAAATTGTAGCAAATTTAATCTACTTTAAAATACGTAATAAAATTATTTATGAACAACCGCATAGTTTAGAAGATATAGTGAAAAAAACGAAAATAGTGCGAAAATTTCGCGGGAAGTCGAGTGATACGAAGTTAGCACAGGTCTTTCGAAGCTCCAAACGCACTACTGGTAGTGGTTCTAACAACATATTAAAAAAATCAGAACTGGCCGTTAGTTTGCGGTTTTAATGTAGGTACTATATGAGTGGCCTATATTATTAAAAAAGCATATTTATTGCACAGTTTAACAGTGGCGACTCACGGACTTAATGATAGGTGAAGCATAAGGATATTAACCGACAAATTCAATATTTAAAAAAATCTCTCAGAGCGTCTTTAATTCCCAAGAAGCTTCGTGCTTACGACAGTCGCGTGATATTCTTAAAATCATTCTTAAATCGCTCCTTATTCTATATGCCCGATTTTACACGTACAATTAAACACTTACGGCATACAGAACAAAGTTGTTTTAATTTTAATTAAACACTCAATTAGTCAAAATCCACATAACCCGTTATACTCCGAATATCACTGATTCCGAACGAACACTTTACACTCAATTTTTCAATTTGGAATATAGCGTTTCAAATAAAATATAAACTGGAACATAGCGACCGAAAATTACGATTGATACCGACCAAAAATTACAAATACCTGTTCTGCCACTATTAGAATAGTTATATGTACGGCGTCGTATATACAGGCAGAAGACGCGACTCTCGATATCCGCGACAAGCGTTTGCCCACACGGCCGCTTACTTGCGTATGGGGCGCCTCGTTGCCATGACAACGGCCCGTAAGCAATGCGGCGAAGTGCAGCGGAATACCAACTGATATCGATCTGCGTCACTTGCTTATAATTCGCATTGTACGGTTCGCCGCGCAACTATTCTGTTGTTATTAACTTTTGTGTATAAAACAAGGAATACATTTTCACTACCTAAATTATAAAATTTATAAGAAATTAAAAATCATTTCAAATGTCATTTTCTAACACGCGTCCCCTGGCGCCGCCTCTGTATTTCAACTTTTTTATCATTATTATTTAAAAAAAACACATTTTTTGTTGTATGAAAGGGGTTTGCCTTTCGACTAGTTCAATTAGCCACAGAAACTTTTAAACATTTGGTTCTTAAAAAAAACATTTAAACCACTTTAAACTATGTTTGAACCACCTTCTTTCAAATGCCTGTTATAAGTACCTACCTTATTTTAAAGAACCCTGATTTGTATATCTATATCGCTGTTCCACTAGTCACTAGTCTAGTCGTTCCACAAATAGCGAACAATACAATATTATCATGATATGATACGGTCTCGGTCAATCTAAATATAATCCACATGTACCTATTTAATTTGAATAATCGCTTAACTTTTAAAATTGGCGAGCACATTAAACCGTGAATTCAAATTACTTTACTTATCATAAACAGGACATCCGGGACTAAAATATTATCCGACGCTTTTTAGATCATATTAGAAATGTATATTATTATTCAATAGCTACCACATTTGGAGTAATGCAGAAAGGGTGCCTTTTTGAATGAAACTATTGACTAAGGATGTAATTGAATAAGGAACTAATTTGTTCAAGGTATTTTATTGTTTCAATATTCAATTGTACTTTAAAAATGGTAAATCCACAGTGCTATTAAATTTAGGTGAGGATGAGAACGGAGTATATTTTTACACTTTTAAGTCTTTTAACGAACTCAAAAACTATGCATTTTTAGTTTATACACATAATACGATTATTATAAAGAATCAAATTTCTTATCGAAATGGTAAATTATAAAGTCAAAAGCGTTTTGTTGATTAGTCAAAATCGATCCGCTTGCCCCAGTATGGCATCAGCGGAGATAGCTTCTCTGTCTAGCTTCTTTAAAGCTAGCTTGATTCTCGTCTCATGATTAATATCTAAATGATTGCTATCTGTAATCGTGGTCTAAAAAAAGTTCCTGAGTTATAGTTATAAGACTTAAAAGTTGACAAATTTACTCTGTTTTCAAAAATCCAAGCCTAAATTTAACAGCGCTTAATGTGGATTTATCATTTTTCAGTACAATTGAAAATATGAAACAATAAAATACCTTGAACGAATTAGTTCCTTTTACCTCTGTTTCGTTCGACATAGTCAATAATAGTATGTATTAGCAAGGGATGTGGGGAAGATGTTGCAGTTACCATTTTATTGAATATACTAAATAAATAAAAATAGCGCCAAATTGAAAAATGGCGATTAATTTTAAATTTTTTTTATATAAATCCTTTGCATCTAAGAAAAAAAAGTAGGCATTGAAATAAAAAATGTAGGCTTATTATTGCCTACATTTTTATTTTTTAACAAAGTTTTGAAAACAAATTTTGATATTAACATTTTTTCTCTAAATCGAATGGTTTTTGAATTATGAGTTGTCTTGCCGGTATGGCCGTAATTGCGTTGTGGTCTTTGATGGTGATCCTGCTTATCCAACAACAAAATGAAACGAACAAAAGGAAGAGCGGCAAGCGGGTCATCAGCAGATAATAATACGTTGAATCTGTCACCACAACAACGCAAGCGGAATTTCGTTAAAACAGTGCAAATAAAAACTTCTTATAAAATATCTAGCCGTCCAGTTAAGAAGTCAGGGTGTCGAGGTAGAAGAGACCGAAGCTGATGTACCGATCGTAGGAGCAACTATTGAAAAAAAAAAGGAAAAAACCTTTATACATTACAACCAATAATATAGGGCCTCTTTCCAGGTCTAAATAAAAAACAGCGATCCTAGAGAAAAAATTATAATGACAAAAGTTGTGGCAAATTAAATTTCCAACAAGTTTGTTCATTATCGTTTATACGTTAAAATCACAAATAAACGAGACGATAATAATTAAATTCTACCCCCTCTTTCGGGTCTTTATAGAAAATATCGCTCCTAGGGGAAATTGATAAGGCCCAAAATTGTAGGAAATTTAATCCAAACAACTTTGGCCATTACCACATTTCGTGGGAAATTGAAAATAAACGAGTTATTCAATAAATAAATAAATCACCTTTAAATTCAAGATTGCGGCTAATAAAGCAAGCGGGTGCGAAAAAAACGAAATGTAGACTACCAGTGACCCTAACGATTCGCGACAGAAAATCGCTCTTCAAATTTTTCCATGTCAGCACCTTTTTTTGTTTAATTCGTATGGTAATAATTATATTAATTCGTATCGTAATAATAACTTTTCAAATCGCATTTTGTCCAATTTGGACAAAATTGCGTTTCAAGCGGATTTGAAAACTATTTGTAATGCTCTGCAATCCTATATAAACAAAACGTATCAAGCGGCATTATGTCCTGCTGTAATTTACATGCAAAGTATAGGGCTCACAACAAAACGCATTATGATATTTTGTCGCTAGGAGGCGACAATCTCCAAGTAAACAGCTATTAAAGAGGTGTTCATTTTGTTTAATGTAACCTCAAATTCAGTTCTGTTTCTGTCACTTGCAGGAAAACACGAGTTGGTACAAGTTTTACTTAAATATTTAGAAACCAGTGTATTATAAGTTTAGTGCATTATAATGGAAAGTCTCGATAACAGTGTCATTGTGGGCGACTATAATGAGGGATCAAGAAAAAGCAACGACGAAAAACAAAAAGGGAAATAGATTATGAGAAGAGGTAAGCATTACTGGTTCGTTACAAAAGAAATACTATACCTATAGCATCCTTGTTTTTATAGATATCAAGACCCTGATCCTTTATTGCTTAGTTTTCAACCACCATGCCTCCACAGAGAAGGAAACTTCAATTGTCCCAGTATTTCAAGAAGTATCCTTGCAAAAGCAAATAGAAATGTTTTTTTTAGAAGAAAAGAAAAATGATGTGCGAAACCTGCTTTGTGAAAGATTTGGACAAAATTGGGAAGATAACATTCCGCTATCGTCACTTATGTTCTTTAGTCATGCCTTAAACACTACGAACTGCCTCGAAGAAAACCCTCACCAGGAACAAATTTAAATTTTTTAAGCATGCTTCATATATTATTATTAGAAATGATTATTAGACATGATCTGGCAATTAGGCATGTACGTGTTTATTTTTGTAATAAATAAATAAAAACCAAAACGATGTTCTTGATATTTAGTTGATGTTGTTAAAGAGGTTATAAGCTGAAATAAATAAATTGCGACAAACTGCGTTATGTCCAATTTGAACCAAAACAAAACGAATTTTATACATCGTGACGAAACAAAACGCATTAAGTCCAAACATTTTTCAAATTTTTCCAGTCTCTCTGATAAATATTGATTTAAATGAGATAACTTATTACGTCTAGATGTTAGTTTCTATCAAACAAACTCGGTATCCTAAAAATATGTGATAGGGTTTAAATGAAAAACGTTTTTCGTTAATATCCTAAAATATATTTTCTGGACAAAATGCGATTTGAAAAGTTGCTCCTCAATTGTGCTGCCTTTAAATTTTTTAGAGCAGTAGGCTTTCAATTTTATGTTATTTATTATTTCAGCTGTATACCAAGTTGGATATTTACGCTTGAACCTTTCGTAGAGGGACAAATTGATCAAAAATCTAATACTGTGCTTTCATTTAATCCCGAAACCCACGTGATCAGTTTATTTGTTTACTAGTGAATCAATTTCTATAAGTAGGTATTTAAGACGTTACCATGTAAATAACTAAATAAAAGTACCTATCCCTGGTTCCGAAATAGTGTGGAGTGATTCATACATAATATCACACCACCATCACAATTGAACGGTCTGCCTATTTGCAATGGATCACAGAATTTCTTAGGGTGCAAATTTGTGTACACTAATTTGTGTACTATAGAAATGGTGGGCAGAACTCAATAGTAACCGGGTCTACCGCTCTCATTGGTGAGTTTTAGACGGTGCTAAATTAAATTAAATTTCATTGGTCAAGACGCCGGATTTTCGTGGATATATTGATGCATGCGCTGTTTCATGCATGTATGTTTTGGCGCGACAGTGGCGCTTCATTGTGTCTTATGTATGGTTGATTCGCGATATAAATTAATTATAATATTGTGTTATACGCGAGTGTTTAGTGTTTTTATACGATGGAAGCGACGAATGCGAGTAGTAATGGTTCTAAAACCAATAATTCCAATCGTAAGCGACCGAATTTGACAGGAGGAGAACTGGAAATGATGAAAAATGTATACGAAGAAATATTGGAACGGTATTCTGGATTCACTAAAACTGAGGCAGTTGATATATACGCTTCGTTGACAAATGTCTGTGTGAATAGTGTGTTTTGTGCATTAATTACAGATGAGGAACCCATTGCAAAAAAAAAATTATACGCCTGTGGAATTTTGTTCCCTTCGCTCCTCATCTCCCTAAGCCGTCCATATGCTGGTGATGAATCACTTCACACTATTTCGGCACCAGGGTATATGAAATGTCAATGCATAGTTTTCATGGTCAATTCATAGGCGTGCCCGAAGTTTTTCAATGTACTTATGTCACGTGGGTGTCGGGATAAAATGAAAGCCCTGTAAAATTTTTCATTCAACTTAACATTTTTCAACAATGTCGTTTAGCCTATACAATTGCATATTACACTGAAAATTTCACACCTCTACTTTAAAACCAATAATATGCCTTTATTTTGACTCGTTACCATGGCAACCTGAAAAACGTTTTTTTCAGAATTTTTTTCGAGGCGAGGTGATAAATAAGTGGAAATTTTTTGACAGTTGAGAAGGTAAACATATATTATATGATCTATACATTGCCATCTTATCTATTTCCTTTACAACCATTAAATAATGTACTTGTTAATAATACGACATATCTAGGATATATTTTTATTTATTATTCTCCCTAAGTTTAATTTAACATAAAATACAAATTGCAATATAGTAAAATGTCAAGTTTGATTTATACTTGCGGTGTGATATTATAAGTGAATATTTATGTCAAATAAACGTCAAAAAACCTTAAATTTTATTTTTAAAGATCAAACTGATCCCAATTTGACTTATGGCATCTCTTTTTGTATTACTTGTATTGAATTTGCTACTTCTTCTCGAATTGTATGTAATTCGCTGTTACTACTACACGAAGCGCACCACAAGAACACAAATTATGTCAGATAAACGTCAAATAAATTATCAGCACGCATACTGGCATTTAATTATATACTATTTGATTTTTCTTTCAAAATGAATATTCTTGTTTCATTGAATTGTCCTTCGAATACAACACGTGCTCTCGGTATTGCGTCAATATTTGTCATTCATTCATTACTCGTTACTGCTGTTTTTTGAAAATAATTACTCGCACTTTGCGATCGTAATTATTGTCGTCATAGCAGCAACTCGTATTCAGAATCACAAATATTGTCGGCAAAACCCAAACGATTGTTCTATATATGACAATATTATATGCGGAATTCACATCGTTATACCCATTTTTTTTAGAAAATGCCTGTAAGTACTTTTTTAGAAAGTCCCTGTAGGTACCTTTAGTAAAATCCTACCTTGGTACTGGCTTAATAATTCTTGCATAAGTTTAAATAAATCACCAATATTTATTGATATATCATACATCGATTGCGTGATTACATTTTCGTCTCAGCAAGGATCAATCGTCTTTCATTGTTACAGAGAATTAACAATTTGCATGGCTATAAATTTTCGGCGAATAAATTCGTCCACGGTCAGCGCATAAGATATTCATTGATGTGAAAGGGCACGCGACCCGGTCACGAAAGCGGAATCGAACGTTCGGCGACAATTCGACACGTCCAACCCTTTTTTATTTCTGTGAGAAACTGTTCCAACCCCGATACCTGCGGCCTGATGTTTGCATACACGTCACAGCTCTTCACTCATATTCAAATTTTCAAGTGTTCTCCACGTCAAAACTGAAGAGGAGTGTTTTGATGGCGGCAACTCGACACCGGTGTCTTCATTGTCACTCTCTTGATGAGTTTGTCACTTGCCCGGTGTAAATTGTATAATGTGCAGATTTTTGCATGCTAATGTTTAGCACAACCAGAGGCGCCTGCGGTAAAATTTTTAGTCAATATTATATTATATAAGTATGTAACCATATTTGTAACGACTGACACTGTAACAACATTGTAACAATAACAATAACATGCCGTTGCCTTTGCGAATGTTGCGATTAATATCGTTTGCGTTTAAAACGAAAATTATAATTGGCTCAAGAATATTTCCCCTATCGCAGGGGTAAGAAATAATGGCGTAAAAGAACAGCGGTAGGAAAACTACATATAGGTTGCAAGTTGCAATAGTTTCTTTAGTTAACTTCAAATAAAATTCAAATTTGTTCAACTATTAAATTCAATTTGGTACAATTGCAATGGATACAATTACAAACTACAATCATGCCATTATTATATAATATAGTCTATGACTTTTATGTTATGGTTTTGTAGATATTCATCGCTCAAAAATCTCCACGGAATCACAAGCGGAATCCAACCTCTACCGGCATAAATTATCCCGAAAAATAATGTCTACGAAGTAAGAGTAAAATATTTATAGATATGAAGCCATATGTATTTAGGCAGCACCCAAACGGCCCCGTTTAGCTAATTTCCTTTCTGGCGGCATCGAGTTATACGGTAATTTATGGGGCGTCCGTTTAGGCCCGCTTTGCTACTCGTTTATTATTGTCATAATAGTGCCGTGGCGACTCTATTCTGCATAAGTGTCCTCCGCGTGTGCATATTCAAATTCCATGCTGATTGTTCGTTAGAGACGGTTCAAATTGCTTTTCAATCGTGCATAACGCACTAAATAAGAATTCTTTTCAGTCGGATATAACAATCACCGCTGGCTGGTTCGCTACCACTTTATTTAAATTGGTCTCGTCTCATATTTAAATTGTGCAAAAGCTTGTAATCGATGACTAAAATGTCCAATCTGACGAAATTGTCACTAATCATAGCTCAATTTAAGTCGGAAACAGCATCCCATCTTATTCTGCATCAGATTCACCATCCAATTGTTTTATGATATGACGAAATGTATATACCTAGTGTGATCAACATTTTGTTATACTACATGACCATGTCATAATGTGATGGGCGATGTATATGAAATCATTTGTTTTTCCTTAAATTCCTGGAAATCGGTTATACTTACTTGAAAACGCTGTTAAAAACGCGGTAGCACGTGTGAAAGGATCAATATAATGTGGGTTTTTTTGCTCGGGTATTTATGGCTTATATTTCGTGTTACACACTATTTAAAATTTTGCTGCTCGCAGAAGAAATGAGATAATGGGATGAATAAAAAAACAAAATGTTTACAATACGTCTAAGATGGCAGCAAACAGTTTGTAAACAAAATTATTCGCCTCAATTTTTCCACAGGGTGTTTTGAGTTTACGACAAAAAACAACACTTTGATTTACCCCTGTATAATATTGCCTAGACGAAA